>VWYP01007836.1:431832-451042 GCA_013400435.1 Pycnonotus jocosus | reverse complement strand
TTTTTTTTTTTTCAGTGAAAACTGTTTGCCTCCTCATAATCAAGGACACATTGATTGTCTCTGTGTCAGTGGAGCATTGTTGGCTGCAGAATCTCTCCTTTAAACTTGGAGTGCCTGTGTGCTCTGACATCTGTGCAAGGGGATGGACTGTTTACCTTTTGGAGCAAATGGGGCCAGATTCAGGCTTGGTACAACGTTGATCTTAATGTGTTTACACCTGGAAAGTGTTCAACCCTTTATGCTTTTCTTAAATAGTATGAAAGATAGTTTGGTATCTTGTACCTATTATTTGGTTAATTTGACTCTAATTAATTAGCAGCACATCAAGGCCAAACACACCTTCTTTAATTATTCTTTTTTTTTCTTTCCTCCGAAACATCACTTGTTTTTAACAAACCAGGAAGAATAAGAGCATTGAGATCAACAGATTAGTAGATGCTACATTAAAAAAAAAAAAAAGAAAGTCTACTTTTGACAGGGTTTAGTTAAACTGTGTATGCAGTATTGGCTGAAAACAAATACAGAGCTTTAAACAGGCAGAACTGGGACTTTTGGCATGACAGTGAGCATCCAAGCAAGCTGCTTTGTTGAATCTGAGGGATCAGGATTCCTCTCAGAATATTTAAAGGGATGCTAATGGGCCAAAAAGGCGCAGAGAGCTTTTAAAGAAATCAAACCCAGCGTTAAGTGCTCCGTGATTGCAGTTCTCAGCACCAGCTTCTCTGGTTCAGGTGGTTCATAGTGATCTCCGAGTGCCTCCTGCTCTGCTCTGAGGGCAGGGTTTGATGTGAGTGCAGAGGTGTGTGCCCTGTGCACAGCCTGGTGTGAGCAGGGTGGCCTGGGCTTGGCACAGGCTGGCTGCACAAACATCAGGCTGTTCTGGGGGCCAGCTGGGCTCTCCCACCCTCCCTGCCCTGCCACGAGCATCTCTTCCTCTGGAAGATGCTTGCATCCCTGCAGGAGGATCCTGGGGAGGCGTGCACCATTCCTTCCTTTCCCTGGGCTGGTTCAAGTGGTGCTTGAGTCCCAGGTGCTGTGCTGGAGCCCCAGCTGTTGGAGAAGCCTCCCTCAGGTGTGTCCCCAGTGCCATGGGGAGGCAGATGCTGACAGATGCTCCAGGGATTGCAGTGCCGGGCATCGCACCGCCCGTGGTGGGTTTAACTTGCTGCATTGTAATTAACTCCTTGTAATAACAATAATTATAATAATTAACTCGCTACAATAACAAGGATGTTCTTCCCGCTGCTTCTGCTTGCTGATTTTGGGGAGGAAAGCTCGCTCCTTTCCTGTTTTCTGTCTGAGGGGAACTGTGTGCACTTGAGCGCTGGAGAATAGCAGTGGCATCAAAGCAAATGTAAAAAGCATTGTTCCTGTTTGTGATCATAATAAACGCAATTTTCTGTTAATGAATGTTAAACAATGGATTGTTTAAGAACAAAGGGAAAAACCTTCAAGTGGAATAAGCATCTGAAGTTTAGAAACAGGTTACAGTTGTGCTTGATTTAATTTTTTTCCCCTTGCAAAGAAATGTAAATGAATTAATATTGCTTTTCTAGTTGAACAGTCCTGAATTTGGGAATTGTAATGCATAAGATCTGGAGATACATTTTGATCAAGTTCATACATTAAATGTGTATGAACTGAACATCTTTGTGTTGCTATCGATCAGAGAGATGTCCTGTTGCTCTAATGTGGATTTTGGTTTTGGATTAGAAGCCTGGGGCTTTGAATTGCTTGCTTTCTGTAGACCAAATCATCAGTGGCTAGTGATTGATTCATTAATTAAAATCAATTTAAATGGATTTGTAAGCCTCATGTAACAGATTATCTTATTAACAGCATGAGAAAGGCACTGTGATCTGCAAGGAATGTGTCACTTTAGACAAAATATAGCACGATTTTATGGGAGAATTTAATGAATTGCTGGTGCTGTAAGTGATCTATGCAAATGGAAGAGCCTTGCTTAAATCCTACATTAAACAGGCTTCCTGTTGAACATGCTTTATTTTTTTAAACCTCCTCTAAAATACTCGGCTTTAATTGTGTGTGTGTTTCTGTATATATTCATGGTCACAATGACACATTGAGTATTGTCAAGTTTCTGATATATTCTGATCTTGGACATTTTTATTTTTGCTCTGTAACATCTCCCTTGCCTCATTCGAAAATATCCACCAGTGAGAAAAATGATTTTGTAAATTACTGGAAACAAAATGACAGAAAGAACACGTAATGCTGTTTAATCCATGCTCTGCCTGCTCAGCAGTGCTGTCTGGAGGAGACACTTTGGACAGCTGGAGGGGCCAGGCAGGCAGAGGGGACTTTCTGACAGGAGCGAAAGTGTTGAAGAGGTGGCAATAAAAGCTTTCCTGGCTGTGAGAGGGGAGGCTTGTCTGTCATCTTTGCGTTCATTTTGTAACTTTTTTTTTTTTACATCAGGCTGTATAGCAAGTCATTGCAGGCACCTCTCTCTGTGTGTTTATATGCTCTGTGATCAGGCCTCAGGAATATCTAAGCCAAGGTGTCAGCAAAATCAACGGGAATTTTGGGTTTAGTCTTAAACAGAGCAGGGTTGTTGGCTCTAAACCATAGCCTTGCCCAGAACCTCTCAGTAATCTCAATACCACGTGTGCTCCATTCTGGTTTGCAAGCCAGATTCCTTCAGGAAAGGAGATTTTTAATTGTGGGTGATAGGTTGCAGCATCGCTTTACACCTTCCTTCCCCAGCTTGCGCTCTCTGAGCATTTGTGATTAGGGAGCAAAGTGAATTAAATTATGAAATCACTTTTCCATTACAATGAAGGTAGTTTCACTTCATTTCCTCTGCTGTATCAAAGAGATGGAAGAATCTATTACATCAACTGAAAAATTTTAATGAACTCCTTAGGAAAAAAGAAAAAACTCCTCACAACAAAATCTCAGCCATCAGAGAGCCCTGAATTGCCTTGCAGATATCATCCATTCCACGTGTAGGCGACCCTTCAAAGCAAAGCATTGTTGATGAGCTTTGTTTGGTGGGTAATCTTGTTGGCAGAATAGATTACAAATCTTTAGCCAAAGAAGATGTGAAACTGGACTGATGTGGTGAGCCCAGCTGTAGTTGTGTTTTGGTGAAATGAAATGCATTGCCTGGGATGTGAGGAAT
Source organism: Pycnonotus jocosus (assembly GCA_013400435.1). Classification (NCBI taxonomy): domain Eukaryota; kingdom Metazoa; phylum Chordata; class Aves; order Passeriformes; family Pycnonotidae; genus Pycnonotus; species Pycnonotus jocosus. The sequence goes on along the minus strand of VWYP01007836.1, from coordinate 447,897 downwards.
TTGTCATGGCAGGAGGCATTTTCCATTGCTTGTGGGAAATCAAACAAGGCCTTTGGGAGATGCAAATTCAGCAAGATATCACATTTCCATTAAAAGACTGCACGATGTCTGGGCAGTGACCTCCAGTTTGCTCCGTGGTTGTCTCTTGGTACTCTTTGGATTTTGACTTTAGGGGATGGGTGTTTCGCCTCACCATGCACATGGGTGTGTTGCCATCCTGTTGCCTATCAACCACTCCAGTAGGAAATTTGGATAATGCCTTGGAAGTGCGCAAGGTTGGTGCCAACTATAAAAACAGCAGCTCTTGCGCATGTACGCCTTCAACAGAGCCTGAGACACCTCCTGCACAATCCCTTTCCCTCCCTGAGTCTGCAGCAGGTGCAGATTTGTGAGCGTGGAGGTTTGTGGCTGTGTCCTGCTGGGTCACTCGAGCCTGGGAACTTGGAAGCTGGCACTGGAATTCTGGGCGTGACGGGTTATTTCATCCTGGATGCAGCCCTTGAAACCTTCTTGCCCTGGCTTCCATTAGCTCTTACATTAGCATGCCAGTTTGAAATTAGAGTAGTCATGCAACAGTTATTTATTTTGTGAACCCTTTGGTTTGGAAAGGAGCAAGGAGACTCTTGAACTTAGAAGAAATGTGCTGAGCTGCAGCTTTTTCCTAGATGAGAGTAAGGCAGAGGCGCTGCTCTCGGCTGGGATGGAGTTAATTTTCTTTATCATGCTGGTGTGGGGCTGTGTTTTGGATTTGTCAGCTGGGGTTAAGCCACAGCAGCATGACATAAGCAGGATGTAGCCCCCTCAAAGCAGCAAGGTGGCAGAGAGGAAACTCCAAGGTGGCAAACCCAGGCCTGGTACTGAGTCAGGTGTGCAAGTGTAGTCCTTTCCTTCTGCTACTTCATCTTACACATCCAATCCCTCCGTTGTGGAACCACAATTTCAATTAATTGACTTTCTCCAATTGAATTTCTACCATAGAGTTCTGGCTAACAGGACGAAGACGCTGGTGAATAGTTTTTAAATAGCACACTGCATAGCCCTGCCATTATGACTTGGGGGAATATTTTCCATTCCACTTTTGTCTATAACGCGAATCTTGGTAACATTTGTCTTGTATTAAGGCTGCAAATATTTTTTGTGTGTGTGTATGTTGCAAACCTTGTGAAATGTTTTTTATTCTCACAAATTATAAATAGTTCAGCTGGCTCAACTATCCCTTTTGTAAGCGCACCATTTTTTTGTAATAAGACATAGTTCTGGGGCACCGTTGTACAACTGCAATTGAGTTGTACAGTAATAAAATTTCCATGGTGTTCTGTGAAGGTCAGTGGTATGTAATTAATTGCTGGACCCATGACAGGTGCTGAGTAGGAAGTGTTGCTGCCCTAGACACTAAATATAATAATTAAGCTCAGGGGTTAGTATTAAAAGCATGGAAGAGACATGATTCTCATTAACACGGAATTTGTCCCGATATTTGTTTTAACAATTCAATTTGTATCTTGCCTAATCGAGGGAAGCGTCTGTTCCGAAGCTTGGAAGATGAGAGCCAAATTAAGAGAGCTGTGTGCTGAAATTGTTGCAGGATTTTTGGTGCATGGTAAGCCAGTCATAGCCATGAAAGTTCCTAGCTGTCAGTGCATTCAATGCAGAGAGCTGCGTGTTTTTGAAGGCTTCCAGAGGGAGATCCTGGCCCCCACCCCTTGTGCCTGAATGAGGGTGGGTGGGCCTGAGGAGATGCAGTAATTTACTTGGGAGAGGGTAAAGCTGTCATTAGGTGAGGATTTGAACATCTCAGTCTTTTCAGTGCCCAGGTCATCTCTGAATGTTTTACGCTGTAGCTGCCCTTTGCTGGCCCAGTGGAAATATCACTGGGCAAAGAAGGGGGAAAGCTTTGCTGGATAAGGAGGAGTGTACATTTGAGAACTGCCCAATTTGACTGCATCTGCAAATCCTTTGGTTCTTCAGGGTCAGCAAAGCATTTTCAGTTTTCCTTCAGAATATTTAGAAAAACTACAAGAAACAGTCAAAACGCCAATGTTTATTTTGCCCGTTTTTCACAAGGCAGTCCTGTGGATGCAGCCTGCCAGATCCCATTGTGTTTGCTTCTGCTGCCGTGCCATGAGGCTCACTGGGGGAACTGGAGAGCATTTGAAATAAACCTTGGTAACACTGTGGTGTGTGTGAAACTCTGGTAGCACGTGTGTCGTAGTGCAATGCAAACAAGGCATCCTTGCCACCAGCACAGACTGAATGTTCTGCTGGAACAGGCCAGACTGAGCACAAAGTGTCACAACTGTGAAGACTGGGTGAAATCTTGGCTCCAGAGAAGTCAAAGTCGTAAATGAATGATGGAGCCTCCTCCGCTTGCATTTACACCTTTATTCTCAAAGTCTTTTATAGAAGACTTTACTCACTGGCAAACAGAGTAAAAATATTGGGGAAAAATCCAGTCTGTTCAATATCTGTCCCCAGTTTTAATAAAGTAAACTTACTTGAACTCATAGCCCTCTTCAGCCCTGCAAAAGATAATTGCTCTTGCTTCTCCTCTGATTTTAAATGTGCACATTTTGTGGGAGAATCAGTTGGTACTAATATAAAAAGGCCAGTTTGCCTTGGCTTAGTCCATCTTTGTAAGGGCCACAACTTGGAAATTGGAGAATGGTTCCCTGCGGAATGCTGCTGCTGCTGAAGGCATTGAAATGTGTTGTGAGTCCCTGTGGCTGCGTGCTGTGGGAAATAGTGAATTAGTGTTTCAGCAGAGGGTGTTCATAGATACTCCAATGTAAGAAAAACTTTTAAAGTGATGCTTTAGAGGATTTACCATTCCCCTTGTGGGAAAATCTTCAGTGAATTAAATTGCTGTAGATTCAAAATAAATGAAGGCTATAAATAGTTTAAAACATCTATTTATAGATCTCTGTCTATCTTTTTGTCTATCTATCTGTCTGTCTATCCCATATACCAATTTTGACCAATCCTTTAAAATCCCTGGATTACAGCTCTTCTAATCTGGTGATTTTAACACGCCTGGAGATTTTATTTTACTGCTTCTGGGAAGGACAGTGGTCATGTGATTAAGGCACAAGTCAGGGAGCAGAGATTTGCATTTGGTTTCTGGGGCAGAGTTGAGGGAGGAAGCTGGGAGAAGTGATCATAGCTCAGATTACTGATGTAGGGACAGTTGGGAAGAATCACAGAAAAATCCATCCTGATGCTTTGAGGGGGCAAGTTAATATTTGCAAAGTCATTTTACATACCTATGTGGAAAGTGTAAGTGATTGTCTCCACAACAGATTTCCCTGCTTCTTTACCCAATTTTCTGTAATTGGCTTGGAGTGGTGAGATTGAGTGTAATTAAGTCTCATAATTAATTAATACGAGAAAGCCTACGCAAAAGCAGAGTAAGTATTTCGGATTCCATGATTTGTTCCCTTCTGTGAAATTGGAGTAATAATACCTTGTTACTTAATGCTCTAAGCAATAATTAGGTAACAGTTATAAAGTGCTTTATTATGAAAATGTATGTGAAGAACCATTTTAAAGTGCAGAAATGACTGCATAGGTCTCAGTCCTTGCAGAAATAACATGCTGACACTGGTGTGTCCCAGCACCAGAAGATATATCAAGTTCATATTTAAAGCTGCTCAAAGAACAACCACAGCTTTTTTGAAGTTTGGTTTGTTTGTTGGTTTTTTTTTTCCTGAGAACTTGTCCTCACCCCCTCTCCTTTTAATTAAAATAATTGTTTAAAAATCCTTAGTTAGAGGTGTAACAACAGGGATTTAGATTTCCCACTACACTAAGTCACCAAACAGGCCAAACAATCATATACATAATTTAGGACATAAAATCTCAGAGAATGTTTTATGATGAACTGTTAATAGGCTGCTTTCATCATATGCAGTGATTTCAGATCCATGAGAAGAAGGGAACTCACAGAGCCCTGGATCCCTTCTGAGAATGACCCACACCAGCAGCTTTTCTGGTTTTGTTTTGCCTTTGTAGAATGGAGTGCAAGTGTTGACCTGGGAATTCACTCCACTGGTCAGACACTGGATGTAAACCAAGGGCTGCTTGCAAAAGTCTGCCCAGCAGCCTGTGTGCAGCAAAACCGACTGGTGCTGCTTGTTTGGCAGACTTGCCCACAGGTGGACAAAGGGAGGAGCGAGGCAAAATCAGCTGCCCAGGTGGGACTGGGGAAACCAAACAAAGTCCAGTGGGTCTGTGCTGACCCTGGGAATGCTTGGAATAGGGATGGCCCATCAAAAAGCTCCTTCTGGTTGCTCCCTGAAGAAGTACAAAAAGCCATGAAACTTGGCCAGGACAGTCAGAACTGGAGCTTTTCAATGAAACTGTAGATGATGTGGTCACTGAGCCCGGAAAAGACAAGCTGTTCAAAGCCATGCCCAGACCATGCTTTTGTCAGCTCCTTGGCTTTCCTGTTCCAGCTCTGCAAAACTGAAGAAGTGCAGGGGACTCCAGAGCAGGAAGGACAAGCTTTAAGTAATTATCCTTCCAATTGCACAGCAAAGGGTGTGTGTGCCCAGCATGAGGCCAGGCCATCAGCACAGGGGTGAGGACCTGGGGAAGGGAGCTTGCTTCAAGCAGTCCCTGACACCCTGTGGCTCCTGGAGGTGCTCCCTGAGGGATCATTCGTGGCACTGACCAGGCAGTGGTGGAGCTCTGCACTCTGGAGGGAGTCACACTCCCCTTACCCTCCCCGGGAAGAGGGTCCTGTGCTGATCTATGTGCCTGTTGCTGACCTCAAAAGGAAACCTCCTGAAGTGACTGGCCATGGGCAGTGTAGGAAGGGTGCTTTGGAACGTGCCTGCTGTGGATGTGGCACGAGTGACGTTTAAGTGGTATAATGCAAGTTTTGGAAATGCACAATCTGCTACGACGAAGCTTGGCAGAAAAACGCGTGGCCCTCTTTTATTGTTAGCTACATCCTTTTCCTGTGAGAGCTTAGGAGAATGTTTTCATACTTAGCATGTTTCCTCTCTTCACTGCAGTTCATCTGCCAATCTGACCCTCCCAAGGAAAGTAAGCCGGCTCTGATTGTCAGAGGGATGAAGGCAGAGCCATCGGGAAGAAAGCAGGCGAATTTAAAGCCTAGCCCTTTCTGTGGGGCCGGGTTTGGCTGGGCGTGATGCAGAAGGTGAGAGTCAAAGGCCATCTGTGTATCTGCCCAGCGCTGTAACAGACGTCAGATAAATACACTGTCCCTTTTGTAAACTCCTTAAGAGAACTTCAGAGCGAGCTGTTGTTTATAATGGAGCAGCGGCAGCTGCTGCACAGCTAAATCTGCAAGTGAATTGCCGGAGTATATGAGCCTCTCGCTGTGCCCCTCATAAAACTGCCCCTGAAAGAAAGTCATATTTATCTCAAAAGTGGCAGGCTTGGCAGGATGCCCTGGTAACTTTTTGCCAAGGAAACCTAAAGTGAAACTGTCTCACCCTGACTCCGCTAGGTTTGGGTTCACCTAACCTCCTTTTGAGAGAGGCTGGAAGAAAGGAGGGGTGGGGACAGAGGATTGCATACAGTTCTCTTAGATTTCCCTGGCACATTTCCACTGTCCCACATGAAAGTGCTTTTTAAAATCACAGCGAAGCTTGAAATGTATTTAATAATTAAATTAAGATTGTTCCTATTCAGTTTTGGCTTTGCTGAGTTTAATGCAGGAGTCAAATAACTACTGCAGACAGAAGAAAAACAAATGCTTGGCACTTTTCCCTACAAGGCTGAAAGTGAGTCAGTATCTAAGAAGGCTTCTCAATGGAAAATGAAAAAATAATCTTAATAAAAAATTCAAATTATTCAGATGAGCTGCTTGTAAATTATGCCCATAAATACAGTAGTTGCCACAATGAGAAACTTCTCTAACATTTTTGGCAGACATCAACTTGAAAATAAAGACTGAGAGATAATTATTATTATTATTATTACTACTGTCATTTTGGTTTGTGCTGCATTAGCATTAAGAAGCCCAAATGAGCATCCAAAATCCACTGTTCCAGACTCTGCTCTTCTGCAAAGCGATATTCCCAGCTCAGGGAAACTTAATTTTTAAAGACCAAGACCAGAATCAAGATAGGATGTCAGGCAAGGGAATTTAGGAGTCTTGCTCAAAGCCCCACAGGAACTTGTGGCAAAATCAGGGTTTAATCCTGATCTGCTAAATTCCAGTCCAGCCTTCTAACCAAAAGCTGCATCCCTGCTGTAAGCCTTTCGAATTCCTTAACAGGATGAGGCTTTACACTGCTGTAACATCAGGACAAGGTATTAACATCTTCTTAGGAAGGTTATACCAGACTCCAATTAAATAGATCTTCAGGAGGAGCTCATGTGACATCAGGACATTTCATGATTTTTTTCCCCCCTCTTTTCCTTCCCCCCCGCCCCATTTTTTAAAAGAAAAAAACCTAATATCCACCAGTTTACTTTTATTTTTTTTCCTGAGTGACTACACCTCCTGCTCACGACTTGTCACACACTGTGGAGTGTGGAAGTGCAGCATCCAGGACCAAAAGAGGAAATGTGCTGATTTTGGCAGATGACCAAAATGACCTCATTTCTTTGCTATTGGAAGTTTGTGCACTTTTCTGGCAGGCAGCACAGTTAAAAATATGATTGCCTAGCTCTCTTAGCATGTCTTCATTGAAGAAAATGCTTGCCAGATACTTAAATGCTTTATCCAAATCCCTCCTAGTAGCAGAATATACCTGACAGCACGGGCAGCTGGGCAGCCTGGTCGGAGGGAGCATGGCTGGGATGATTGGATTTGGAGGGCAGAGGAAATACTCTGTGGGTGAGGTCTGGTGCTTTTAGGGCTCTGCAGGTGTGGGAGAGGAGCAGCCAAATGGAACACCTGGCACCTGGGGCTCCCTGTGCCACCCCATTCCTGCCAGCTTTGGGGAATGCTCCCTGCCTCCCCATGGAGCCCGACACGAAACTCTGCGAGGATTTGGCTTTCAGTGGAGCGCTGCTGCCTTCCCCTCTCCAAAGGAAGCCTGAGACTGTGGAAAATCCTGGTGAGTGATGCAGGTGGATCACTAAATGAGATTATTGTAGGCTTGTGCTCTGCCCAGAGGCTCTGCTGTGAACAAAACCTTACCGGTGCAAAAGGCACAGCAGCCTGATGGTCTGCAAGGAAAACGGGGATTGTTCAGAGCTGTAATTGAAGAGTCAGGTGAAAATTAAGTCTTCTCCTACGTTTAAAAAAAAAACAACCAACCAACTGAAAATTATTAATTAGTCCAGGAAGAGAAAGTAATAAAAATCTGTGTGGAAAAACAGCTATTTAGATCTGAGTGGTGATTATGTGATTGTATCGGAGGTACAGATGCACGTGTACATTATAGCCTCCTAGAAATATGTAATCTTCCCAGAAGAACCTGACTGCAAATCACAGAAATCTTCTTTTACTGCTTTCCACCCCTCCTGAAAATGTCTTGGGTGTGTCTTGTGCATCAGAAGGGGATGAGATTGTTGTTTGAAGGTTTGGCCTTGGAGAATGTAAGGGCCACAGAAATAGCTTGGCAAAGGAGTTGAGCAACAGCAAATGGCCTATTTCCCTTCACCAGGTTGGTTGTGTAAGAGCTTTCTTCTGCCCAGCATGATTGATTCTCTTTTTTTATTTGTTTCGTGAGGATTCAACTTTTGGCAGCTCTCTTAACTATTTTTGAGACTGAAAATAAAGTGACAAAAGCAAACCTGGAGATGTATTGATGGACGATTACCTTGCAAGGAGCTTTTTCTGGGTAGACTCCCAGAATCTGTGGAAATACTTGAGAACTGCTGCATTAGACTGAGTGAGCAGTCTGGAATTAAATTATATCAGGCTCTTCTTCCTGGTAAAGACACTGTGAAAAGACATTACTGCTTTTGGGACATGGAACAGCTTTGTTGTGATGTTTGTTCCATCATAGATGCAAAACTTTCAGTTGCAATAAAAGCTTCTTGAAGGTTGGTTAGATGTTAGCTGTTTAATCATACAGTTTTAGGTGTAACTGTAAACAGGTAAAAAACCTCAGTTAAGGATTCAGATATTTGAAATAGCAATCAATAAAAACCCTGTTCAAAGCTGCTTTCATGTTAGCTGAGAGTGACCATGAAATTGTAAACTGTACAGAAATAGCATATTCAAATAAGTCATTTATCATATTGCATGCACCATATGATACAGCTATGTGATGTTTTTAAAAGACAAGAATCAGATTATCTTTGACTGTGTCACCAGATGGTGTGTAATGGGCAATAGAATTATGGATTATGAGACATGACTTTCACTCCTAGGTAACCTGGCTAACAAAACCTTTCTGCCTTGTAAAAACAAGATACTCAAGGACTGAGTGCATGGCAGAATTGTTTTTTCCTACCTGCAAAAATTCCCCTTGACCAGGAAACAAGTTCATACATATAGCCAGAGAAAGAAATAGGCAATCAAATGAAAATATTTCTACCTCGCTCTTATTACTGCATTTTTTTAACATTAAAACCAAAATCGTTGTTAAAAAAGGCTTTCTCCCTATTAATGTAGTTAAATTTCATTAATTGCTGTAACTTGAACCTTGTGGTAGTCTTTGTACAAATATAAACCCAGGGGGGAGAAAGAATTGCAATCTTAAAATGGAAGGCCAAGCTGTAAGTGATTGGGAAAAGTCTCCGGTTACCTGCACAAACTGGTGTAAATTTTGATTTAGCAGAAGGACAACACGAGCCAGGACCAGGAAAGCAGAGTGCGAGGGCCAGGGGCTTGTCTTCCTTCTCTGGGTCCACTCATGGAGTGTCCAGGTGCTCTCCTGGGGTCAGCAGAGCTGCCACCACCCACGGATTGAGATGCCGGTGTGTTGGATTTCAGTGTCTGCAGCATGTCAGAGGGGCTCAGCCCTGCCTGCCTGGCACCCAGGTACAGCAGGTCTGACACCTGGCCTTCCCTGGGAGCAATGGGAGTGGCAGGGTCCTGCCTGTGCTCCCTGGGGCCTAGGAACAGGCACATGTCTGAAATGGATTGCAAATTTACATTCTGGACAGACACATTGGTCGCCGGAGAAGAGCTGCCTGCCCGGAGCGCTGGCAGCACTGTGCCTTTAAATTGATGCATTCACATTAAAGAGAGACATTTAAATAATGCAAAGGGGTAAACTAGCTTGAGTTATGTGTGGTTTGAGCTGGGTGACTCTTACTGCCTTTTATGGGAATCTCTCATCTAAAGTCCTGCACAATTATCCCCAAGGGCAAGTATTAACCCCATAAAAGAGAGGATATCACCAGTTATACATCAGACATTATGTATCTGTGTGATGGCTGTGGTTGGCTTTGGCTGAGGATGGAGCTTTATTAGAGCCCGTGCTGGTAGCTGGATAACGGGAACCTGGCTTGGCTTCCTCTATTCATGGAGCAGAGGGAAACTCCTTGGGCAGGATGATTAACCCATAGCACTAATTAAGTGCTCATATCGTTCTGCAGTAAGGAGGCGTTGGAAGGGGAAAAGAAAAGTACTTAGAGCGGTCTCCTTTTTGAGGGCCATGAGCCTGGCTGTGCTGTGGTGGGGTGGAGGGTGTTTGCCTGTGGCTCTGGGCTCTGTTCAGTGAGGCAGACTCACAATCTCTTCGTCACCTCCCTGTTGTGGCACTGCCACTGCTACGTGAGGATGACATCCCCAGCACCCTGTGTATCCCACTGGCCAGGACCAGGAGTGGGAGCTCTGACAGCAGGGTGTGGTGTCCACTTTGGGGGGGCCTTGGGGCTTGCAGAAGAGGCCCTATAAAGAGATGGTTAGTACAGGGGGCTGGTGAGAAAGTTGTTTGTTGGTTGAAGCAGTGCACAGGGCAGTGAGTTAGTGCTGCATTATCTGATGCTGCTCTCCCACGGGCTGGCTGCCCGTAGCCAGAGCTGCCAAACCTTCCTTGGATTTATTAATCAGGTGATGTCACGAGTCTGGGCCAGTGTGTCTGCACTGGCCTTGGTGCCTGTCGAAACTGATCTCTGGAAAAAACCCAAAGTGCTTGTGCAGTGGGAGCAGGGAGCCACAGGCTGCTCCAAGGTGTGCATCCGTGTCTCTGGTCACACCCCAGGGAAAACACTGGCCTCTGCAAATGGAGTTGGGAGCTTATTTGGGAGCCACTGAGGCTGTGTCCATGTGGGCAATACCACTTTAGAGCTACTGACATCAGACAGCAGCAGTGTGCTTCCCTCAGCCAGGAGGAAACACTGTCTGGTTGAAATGGAGCACAAGGAGGGATGAAGCTGGAAGCAGCCCTATTACATCAGGGGTCATTGGCTGGAGACAGAAACGACAAGAACTCACCAAGCATCCTCAACAAACAGCCAAGGGTTTATTACTGCAGCTCCTGTCATAGGGGGTTTGAATCTCCCGGGTCTAGAGAGTTGATTAGTTGGGATCTTTCTCTCCCAGATCTCTGGCCAGTGCTGTTTCTGCACCTAGGCTTGAGCAGGGTTGGCTGAGGGTCCCTGTTTGAGTTCAAATCTGTCCTATCATTGTTCACCCAGGGATTTGTCCTACCTCTTTTCTAGAACAAGCCAAGTCAGCCAAATTAAATTTGTTATGGCCAGATTTACCTTGTCCAGCTGCAGAGGAGCTGTGCTGTGACACAGCCCTGGCTGAGAGATGTCCAGTGTCACAGCCATGGCCCTGCCCTGCTGGACCCTGGGTGAGACCTCAACAAATGCCTGTCCAAAGCACTTGGAAGAGGGTGAAATTCCTTCTAGAGGGATCACTGGGGCTTCAGGCAGGCGAGAGGTGCTTTTGGCACTGCTGTGCCTTGCCTTTCTGTCTGGCTTTTCCCAGCCCTGGGGGCAGAGGCCAAAGAGGCAGAGCAGCAGTAGCAAACACACTGCAGATATTTTTCAACCCTCGTGCTTTATCTTAACTTTCTGTTCTCATTAATTAAAGAAGTTGCTTTCTGTGCTAGATGGAGCTCAGCTTCTCTCATCGGTTCTTTTTTTCTCTATTGTCTCTCTACAGCTTTTCTATTTTCAGGAGGTAAGAGCAGGAATACATAATTACCAAAAAAAATTTTTCTTTGAACTTATAAAATGCAGGTTGCTTAAATTATGCAGTTAAAGGATAAAGAAAATCACAGAGCAATTTTAACAAATTGCCCTTAACTGTATTGCACAAACAAACCTCTCATAAGAAATCTTAGAAAGGTGTGTTTGAGGGTGTAATCTTAGCTTGTGGCTAAGTAGAGTTAAACTTGTTTTTCAAGTTGGTTGTGTATAACTTTCTCATGCTGAAGATTGTGAGCATTCCAGAAGGAAAACAGTTCATCTGTAGCAGGAGTTTGATGGTAAATGTTGATTATCTCCAGTAATTCTGGCCCCTGGTCCATGTACAGTACTTTACCCAGTGGCTTCCCTTTTGATCTGTATTCTCATTGTCTGAGTTGTACAATACACCTGTGTGTATATTTTTATGAAATAACCCTCATGTCTGCAGGTGGTGCAAATTTTGAAATTCTGAATTACAAACCTGAATGTAGCAGAGTGGACAGAGTCCACTCACACTTCCAAATACACTTGCCATTCTTGTCAGATGCAAGACACTTTGTGCATCTTGTATGTATGCACAAGTGTCATACTCAATATTCCCTTTTCAATAAACACCACCACCTCAGTCTTGGGCTCCAGAATCATGTGCAGTTTCTGAATAGACCAACATCCCATATCCTTACTGCAACTTTAATGAGTTTTTCCCAGCATGTACAATTTTTGTTGGTGTTTATGCAGTCTATGCAACGTGACTAGCTGAAGAATTGCCACGTACATTTATAAGGGTTCATGATACCTGCAAAACCTTTCTACACAACAGCCAAGCTTCTGTACATAAGAGAACTGTTGATGGTCTATTAGGGTTTAATTTGTTAATGAAACAAGATGGACTGAGCTCCTACTACACCTCTCTGGATGTTTGAGGCTAGGCACAATTAATTTATTTGTACTGTCTGTGTAGGCGTATGCCAGCTAATGTACTGTAAGAGCTTTTATCTTTAGGTTCATAATGAAGAGGGGCAGGTTTTTGGCAACGAGACAAGGATTTTCTGATGACTCATCCTCTCTGGCCTGTAAAACACTTTCTTGTAAAATCAAAGAAGAAAAGTAGTTCCTTAGAAGTAGGCTCAGCCAGAGTAGTTTGTCCTTCAAAATCGAGCTGTGAAGCAGAAAGAAGAAAGGCTTAGCTGCTTTCATTTGGTTGTAATTGGACCTCTGCTGAAAATTAAATCATATTATTTGAGAGGATGTTCTCATAGAAGATATTAAAGCATCCTTGGAGTAAATGTGCCGCAGGTTGCATTGTCAAGTACCGAGTTTATGGCTCTTTTGTCATTATATTGGTGTTTTGATCACCTTGGCAGTGCGTTGGACATTTAGTGAAGTTGCAGTAGATCTCCCTTAGCAGCAAGTGGTACAGTTTGGTTTGTGCTATTCACCTCCCTGCTGTCTAGGAAGAAATGTTGAGTGCAGGGCTTGACAGAAGCTGGAGCAGGGGCTGGGTGTGGGTATGTGAGTGCAGAGCTAAATCCTGTTCAATGTGACATTTAGTACTGGTTGCTGTTGGAGTGGCACACTGGCTAAATGTCAGTACCAGGCAAAAGGGGACTGTGCTTCCTGTGCTGCTCATGGCCAAGTGTGAGTGTGGACCATGCTGGGCACCTCAGTGCTGAAGGAAGAAAGAGCAGCTGGAATGCATGAGCAATTGCTTTATTTTGTGTGAGAGAGAAATCCTGCTTTTAATGAAAAATTATCACCATTATTTTACCTCATAGTACCTGTGCATGTTTTTATGCATGCACACTCCTGTCCACACTTCCTCCCACTCACACATTTGCTTTCTCTCTCTCTTTGGGGAAAAATGGGAGAGCTTGGGCAGCAGAGGGATGTCCATGAATGAACTTCCTCAGGCTCCTCTGCCCTCCATCACAGTGCTCTTCCTGAATGACTTGGGTGATGAAGCTACTGCTCCCTCTTATTAAGGTGGTGTTTATGCAATCCAGAGTGGATTAATTTAAATCCCTGATTTTAATCACAATTTAAATCAACAAGCAGAGCACTTTGATTTAAATAATTAACTGTAATCTTGTTTTGCATTTTTGCTTTCCAGTTACTTTCCTAAACAAAGGCTCAGTTTTATTGGTCAATATAATTTGCTAACCAGAGCTGTTTGTTATACACAGTTGGGTTTCTCTAGGCACACGTGCACCGCTTTCAGACATTTACTCACATTTTTACACCCTCCTTTTGCTAGAAAACAGTGATTCACGTTTCTTAGTAGAACTAATAGATCTTTTAGTCTCATGTGATTCATTCATAGCAGTTTGAATTCAATTAAAATACTCGAGAGTGATGTCTCAAGACTGCTTTAGTGATCTATATTTGATGTTTCAGAATACAAGGCAAAAATTTTTATTGAAATAGGTTGTGCTTTTAAAGCTGATCTGTTACACCAAACTAATATCTACAGTTATGGCATCAAGTTCATTGGTTCTGAACACCAAGTGCCTCAAAATTTGTGAGCCATTTATGTACTCTGTAATTGCACATCTCAATTTTATTCATGAATGCAAAGAGGAAAACAAACTTTCCTGCTTTTCTAATTGTTTTCCTAACTTACAGTGAACTAATTATAAACGAACTGCCTGAAAATTAGGAGAGCTGTTGCTGTAACTTGCAGAAAAAAAAAAATACTGTCGAAAAAAACCCCCAAGGCAAAGCTTCAGTAAGATGTTTTAGATGCCTAGGCAGTGAAAGCTGTCCACTCAGTGGCTTAGCTTTCTCCAGAAAAATTAAGAGTGAGCAATGACATGCACATAAAATCACGTGATTTTTTTAAAAAACAAGTTTGGGATAAGATAGAAGTGGTATAGGTTATCATAACTTAGTTGTTTAATTTGGGGAAAAAACAAAACAAAACAAAACAAAACAAAACAAAAAAACCCCCAAAAAATGCTATGCATAGGAGGGTAAGTATTTCAATAATATATATTAAAACTTCTTTTAAACTTCTTTTAATATAGGCTTTAATATTCATGCTAGAACACTCCTCATCCACCCTTTAGAAACCAAGATTCCTCATGTGAGTACCTTCACATCTCTATTTTCATGGCAGCACTTTTGGCCACACATTCCTGGCTGTGAGTGTCCATCTTACTCTAATGCTTGGCTCATTAGAAACATCACAGTCTGTACTCTCAAATCGGGACTTGTGGGTGGAGCCAGAGAGGGAAAGATTAAAGGATTATCTATTTCCTACGTGCTACAGTGGAGCACAGAAATGTTAACAGCTCCATTCACAAGAGCGAGAAGGGCGGTTTGAGGATTCGACTGCAAAGTGTTTAAATTGTAAATTTAGACTCATTTTGCTCTAAATGGGAGAACAACAGCCAAATCTAGATAATATGCACTCCACAACATTATTTAAATGTTGCCTTCCACTGATTACTCATAAGAGGACTGTTAAGACAGCAAGTCTGTAAAACTGCACATGGGAATTGCAGTATTTAGTATCATCAGGAAGTTGCACGGCAGAGATGGAAGCTTGCTCAGTTTAAGATGCCTGAATTTCCTTCTGTTTCTTCCCTAATTGTAGATTTTTCTCTTCTGATAGTGTAGCTAAAGAGTGGGAGGTTGGTTAAATTTAATTTCGATTTATCTGAGTTCAGTCATGTTATCTCTTAAAATGTGTCTCTAAAGGTTAACAGTCCTTTGGCATTTTCATCTTTGCTTTCCTACCCTGAAGGAAAACTTAGTGGCTTGCACGTCTAGGAAGTTGAAGATAGCTGGTTGTATTTTTCCATATCTACAAAGCAATATTATATCTGGATTCATATCTGCTCCTGGAAATTTTTTTTTAGGCTTAATGTTTAATTTCCATATGCTTAAAAAAGGGGAAAGTTGTTCAGTCCCAAGGGTTTCATTTCGCTTTGCCTGCGGGCAACCTTTCAGCCGAGGAAAGGTCCAAAAGTGCTGCGGGAGCCCCGTTTTTTGTGTTTTGCTTCCTGCCCCACGCGGTGTGGAATAAAAGCTGGGGACAAAAGGCTTTGTGGTGGGGCGCAGGGGGCCGAGGTGATGGAGGCATGTGGGGATGCTGCTGCTGCCCAAACTGCTCCTGCCCCTCTGCCTGGGGCTTGCTGGGCACCATCCCCTGCCCTGGCTCTCCACCGTGGCCAAGGAATGGCAAACCTCGGCAGGGCCACCAGCTGAGCTCTCAGTAAATGAAATTATTAACCACCGGCACTCTGCTGGGACCTGCGGCTCCAGGATCTCTTATCAGAGGCCAATCGCCCCTGCAGCAGACTGTGCTCTCCCAGTTTGTGAGTTCTGCAGAAATACAGGCATCTGCAACATATTTGGAATGTATTTTTACCGGTTACAGAGGTTTTCTTTACCTGAAAAGAAAAGGCAAACGAACTGATTTGAGGGGTCTGCTTCTTTTTTTTTTTCTTTCTTTTTTTTTTCTTTTTTTCTCCCCTCTCTTCCAGATGAGAGGATCTGGTTTCTTTCATGATGATTTTTTTTTTTTTTTAAGTAGAATTCCAGCAGTCTTCTACAAGAAGACAAAATATTTCTGGAATGCAACACCTGTGCAAAGAAAATGAATTACCACGTGCCAAAATCCTTCAGTAAACGCTGTGTTGTGTGGGTAACCTGACAAAAAGTTTTGCAGCAAACCATAAACATCTGCAAAACATTTGAAAATCTGGCCCAGGCTTGGGGCTGCTTGAATTCTGTGGCATTTGTAGTAATTTACTGTTCCACAATATGTAATTATTTGTGTGCACCTTAGGACTAATTTTCTTGGCAAGAGTAGAAAAAGGTCTGCTTTATTAAAAAGAATGACTGATATCCTTTACCTGTGCAACTCCAGGGTCCAGGTTTATCTTTCCCCTCTGGAATGCATATACACTTGTCTGTGCAGCGTGGTGAGGAATGGGGAAAAGGGGCAGCAGGTTCGGTCCGAGCTGCAGACACATGTTGCTGTCTTAATTTTTTTCCCTTTTTTTTTTTTTTTTTTTTTTTTCCTTTTGAAAACATGGTGACAAT
>VWYP01007836.1:407490-431789 GCA_013400435.1 Pycnonotus jocosus | reverse complement strand
TCCTTGAGGAAGCACTGAGACGATTGAAGTCATCCAGCCAGCTTTGTTCAGCTGAGCTGAACTTTGAAAAAAAAAGGCCAAAAAAAAAAAAAAAGCCATGTGTGCTTTTAGTGAACTCTGGGCTGAACGCTCAATCTTGGGAGCTCAGTGACAGCTTTGGAGTGTCCAAGGAGTGAATCATCCACCGCCTGTGCGCCGGGGCATTGTCCTCCTCGGCCCACTCGTGTGAATAATTACCCGTGGGCTCATGAAAGAGGCTCAGCTCGAGCAGGCCCAGCGCTGCACGGAGCTTTTCCACCCAAAGAGCCCTTTTTGTGTCGCTTTTTGTCGCGGGAGGAGCGGCCGCACCGAGCGGTGTCACCGCGCCGCTCCCGCCCCAGCTTCCCAAAGTGCTGGCTATAGCCGAGCTCGCTCGCTGCCAGATTTCCAAAGACCTCAGCTTCCTGGAAGGCACCGAAATAAGGGTCAGATTTTGAAAAGAGCTTAGCACCCGGGCTGCCCGGCTTTTCAGAAGGTCTGGCAGCGAGTGTCGGAGCTGGGGCTCTGTGGAGATGCTGCCTTCCCGCACGCCGGGACAGCGGGGCTCGCACAGCATTGTCCGGAGAACAAACAGCGACAGGGGAGGGAAAAAAAAAGGGAAAAAACCCCCCCCACGACAGCGAAAGAAACCCCCACACTCTGCTTTAACACATCCCGGGGGGGCAGGGCGGACGGGCTCCTTTCCCTTTTTAAAGATTCAGTTCAGGCGTTGTCAAAAGAAATAAACAAAGCAACATCGTTTTAAAAGCTTTCGGAACAATAGTCTCTTCCACTTCCCTTCCTCATTGTGGAGCCCTGGGCCCGGCTTTTGTTTATTTTGTGCTGCCAGCCTCATGGTGCCGGATTGGTCGGTGTCTGATTTCATTCCTATGGGTGATGTCAAAAGCTGACCCAGAAGTTCTCGGCAAGTTTGCTTTTAGCTTTCAGTTGTTGTTTTTGTGCGTGTATCCGTGTGCACAAGAGTACTTTCCAGTCCTAGGAGGATTCTGTTACAGGCTGAATATTATTCAGCTGCAAAACTAATAAGGAATAATATTTGTGCCAGGAACTGCGTGGCTTGGTTCTGACAAACGCTGGGAATAGCCAGCAGTTCAGGCGCTGTGAAATTATGGGAGTTGTAATTAATATTAATTACGGTTCTGGTATTACCCTAAGACATAAAAGCAAATTCAAAATCTGTATGAGAATTTTGTAACGCAACTGAAAATTCTGATGATTGGCTGGAAGGCTGATTTCACATTCATATTTAGCACTAATACTGATTTTCTTTTTATAGATGTATTGGAACTGTAAATGTACTCTTTTTTACTGTTATTTTTATTGGTTGTCAAACTGACAATTTAAATATCAGGTTCTCACAGAGGTGTGCATGCTACTGACAACAATATTCCATGTTTAATTTTATAGAAAAATAAGCTGTGTTTAAGGGGTTTTCTGCGTGCTCCGTCTGCAAATATTCCTATCTTTGTTAAACTTTGTTTTCCATTTCTCTGGCCTTAACACTTGGGTATTTTTCCTTCAGCAGCCTCTGACCTCTCTCCTGTGTTTCTTTTTGTTAGATAAGTAAAAGATGAGCATTACTTTATAAGGACATAGTTTCATACCCTTGTCCTCTCTTAGAGCACAGTCAAGTTGCTTGTATAAACATGAACAGTTTTGCTTACTTTTCAGTTTATTCGAATGCCAATTTAAGGTTCTTGAGCTGGGTGTCCTCACCTCTGCCCTGTTCTTGTCACCTCCTTGTCCTTTGCCTCTTTGCTTTGTACAACACCATACACAAATGTAGCAATAACATGTAACCAGCTCCAGAAAATAAAATGTTATGGTCTGGGAAAATATTGTAAAATCACCTTCTCTGTCTCTCTCAATTTGGATGCGGCTTTGATAAAGGCTTCTTGTTGTGTGTCAGATTTCACAGCAGAATATGTTGATCAGGATTTGATTTGAAGAGAATAAAACACCCCTCCAGCTTTGAAAAATTGCATCCAGCAAAACATTACTTGTTTTCCTGCCTGGTGTCTTTTTTTTTTTTAATCATCAAGGCAAACAGAATTCTTGCCCTGAGATTCCTTGGAAGCAAGGCACTTGGAGAAATTTGGATGCCTCAGAAACAGTCCAATATAAAGCAGCAATGCTAGGCTGGAGTACTTTTCACCTCGAGATAATTGATTGCACAGATTGAAGCATGTTATTCCGATTCCCTTGGCCTCGTTTGTGGTCCTGAAGGACGCTAGTCACCCAGGGCAGGCTGTACAAGCCCAGCAGGGCATCCAGGGGCTGGGATTCCAAAGGCTGTCCTCTGGATCACGTGTCCTTGCTCAGCCTCCTTTCCCTTGGTCGGGAGCAGTTTCCACCCAGGGTCTGGGGCTGGCCTTGGTGCCTCCCTGGCCCAGCTCCAGCTGCATCCCAGCCTTGCCTCCCAGGTGCTCCCTTGTTTTATGCTTGGCTGCTTCCAGGGACAGCCTCCCTCTCCATCCCTGTCCGAGAGCAAACCCAAACGCTCAGAAGGAAAAACGATTTTATCTGTGTTCTGAGTCTGTTTTAAATACTGTGGGTTTTATGATTTCCATATGATTCTTGGGGATTTTAACATCAAAAGGCCCAGATTATCCTAATTGGTTGTAAGAGGTTGGAAAGGTTTTCTTCATGCTGGACTTAAATAGGGTTCCTGCTTGGATGCTCTTGCTCTGGCTTAGTCCTTTTGTGACATGAAAGCCAATTGCAGTTAAGCAGATTCCCCCGGTTTTTGTTGGGGTTTTTTTTGTTTTGTTTTTGGTTTTATTTTTTCCTTAATAACCTGAAATAACCATACTGTTAAGTATTAAAATGCAGAAGCGTGATGCATTTTTAAAGCTTCCAGAAATAGCCTACAACGCATTGCAGAAATTAGCGAAGCCATACATGTAATGAAAAACATTTGGTGATGTACTCTGGATTGCTTGGCAGCTGATTTACTGCCTGTCCTGTGTTTTGCCTCTCCTTCATAAACTACCATTTACAGACAGCAGCAGTGAGGATTTCTTGGGAGCTTTTTTTTGGTTTTTTTTTTGAGGAGAGAGGGAAACCCCTCAGATGTAAGAGCGCAGCAAATGGCTTTGCACAGCTGTGCTCCCAGCGATTGCTTCCCCCATTCCGCAGGAATCCACCCTTGGATGCTGAGGGGGGTTTTCCTGCAGTGAAGGATCAGGGTCTGCAGCACTCAGCCCTGGGTGCCAGTGCTGAGGGATGTGCTGTGGCTGCCAAAAACTCTGGGCAAGGGTGAAACAGAGGGAGAAAGGTCTGGGTCTGCTGCATCTCTCTGTGGTTTGGCTCAGTGTGTTTGCACCTGGGTGCTCCTCACCCAAATGCCCTCTGCTAGGCTGATGTCTGCTGGTCTATCCATCTCAAATATTCATTTGAGATGCCTGTTTGATTCCTGGTGAGTTATTGGCACCATGAGCACATAAGGTAAAACTGTGCTCTGCTGTCCCAGCAGTTGCTAAGAGTCTCAAGACATAGATTTTTTTCCCCTTACCCCCTTTTTGTACTCTGCCATACTTGCTGAAGGCAGTTTCAGTAAACTGTGTTTAGCCTGCTCGCTACTGGCAACATCCTCTTGAAAAACTGGGCACCAGAACTTGTTTTGGGGCTGCAAAAAAAAAATTTCTTTGTGGTTTTGAATGAAATCCCAAGCAAAAGAAAACCAACCAAAAAAAAAAAACAACAAAAAACAAAAAAAACCCCAAAACCAAACCCCCAAAAAACCCAACACAACCAAAAATAAAGAAGATGGGGGAGACAAAAGGGGTATCTATGTACACAGGTCAGATTTTCAGCATTTAACTAAATACTTGTTTTGCTGTGCTGTAGCTTCTAAACTGTCTCTGTAAAACATTTACTTGTCCAGCTTTAACTGTAGGCTTTGCTAAATGTTTGCTTTGCACATGAAACAAAGCCTTCCTCAAGACTGCAACGGAACCATTAGTTAGGTTTCATTTTCATAACAGCAAAAGCCAAAATGAAGTTAAACATTCAATCATCAATCCAGAATTAAAATAATAGCAGAGTTTCTAATGTGGAGTTCTCAGTGGAAATCTTGAATACAATCTGCAATGCTCTCTGCAGGTTTTTAACTGATTTTGGCTTCTGTGACCACAGGCCTGAGGTCACAGCAGTCTCCTGATGTGTCCAACAAGTGACAGTTTTTATTATCTACATAATTCTTCTTATTTTTATTTCTGATTTCAATCTCGTGGCATGTAGTTACTGGACTATTTCTGCAGTTATCTAGATATTTACTTACATATTTGAAACTTGCTTTTTCCTTCCTCCTCTTCAGAGGAAAGTAAATCATTGAAAGGAAGAGACAACCAGATAGATAATTTATAGAACAGGAAAAAAATCAATAATAATAATAAAAAAATAGGATCCTGAAGACCTTCATGCAGCAACCATCTTCAAGAATGGAAAAAAGAATGAAGTGGAAAAGCAATTGGAATTTATGTGAAACTCTCAGAGGGCTCATAGACACAGATAACAATTCAGTGCTAAATGCCTGGAAAGAACATTTCCTAATTTTTGCCCAAAGAACTGTTGTTTGCAGAGTGTACAACATTAACATGATGGGAGAAAAGACCAGGAAGATGTGGAAGAAGATAAAGCCATCCAGATACTCTGATTTTTAATAGGAAAGGTTTTCACTAAATAGCAAAATACTATGCACACAGTTTTGAGTGCCTGGGAAAGAAATATTAAAGTTTTACTGTGAGACAGAAAACACTGACACAAT
This sequence comes from Pycnonotus jocosus, assembly GCA_013400435.1. Lineage (NCBI taxonomy): Eukaryota > Metazoa > Chordata > Aves > Passeriformes > Pycnonotidae > Pycnonotus > Pycnonotus jocosus. The sequence continues at coordinate 426,982 of VWYP01007836.1, read as the reverse complement.
TTCAGCAGTCTGACTGAGCTTATAAAGCATGCCTGGGAAAGTCCCTCATGCAAATCATTCATATAATCGTGTTTGTCCAATTGTAAAAGCCAAACTCCCTGAAAATCAGAGCAACTTTGTTGGAACGGGATGCAGAAATTAAACCTTCTGTGCTTCAGGACGAGCGTGAAGTCACTGACAAGACCTGACACTTTCTTCCCTTTGCAAGACTAAACTCATATTTTCCAGCTGTGCCTGAATGTGTACATGCATTTGTTTTTTTCCTTTGTCTCCCACGAAATCAGACCCCATATTAAAGAAACCTTCTGTGTGCTGCAGGGCCGTGTGCCTCAGGAGTGATTTCCCAGGTGAGGTGAGGGTCCCCAAAACTGAGGCCATTCAGTGGAGTGCTGTGTCTCCCTTGGGCTGCTTTTCAAAAGTGGCCTGTCAGCTGCAGAATTCACACTGGGAAGGGTGGGAGCCATGCAGGATCAGCTCTCCCTGCCCCACAGCCCCAGTGACAGCCACCTCCTGGGCAGCTCCTCCCAGGGCTGTGTAGCTGATGCTGAGAGTCCTTCAGGAGCTCCATCACCTGAGAGAGCAGAGAGAGCAGGCCAGGCTGCAAGCCAGGGTGCTTTTCCCCTGCTTGGAATATGCTGAAAGCCTGAGAAAGCCAGAGGGGAAGGTTTTTTTGCCAGCTCCTGACTGATCTAGTGGAGGGTGCAGGGCAACAAGAAACCACTTGTGGCTTCCTTAATCTGCATCCCCCAGTGCTGCTCTGCTTTAGGGCTCTGGAGAGAAATCCCTCTCAGCCCACAGCTGCTGGAGTGAAGGTTCTCTTTCCCTGGATCCATCCTGGAGCTGCTGTGGGTGTTACAGCAGAGGTAGGAGCCCCCCAGCCCCCCAAAAATCTAGTTCATAATTACATTAAGTGTGGGAGATAGAAAGCACTCTCCTCGCCTTGGAGATTTCACCCTCTTTTTCTGGTGCTGATTTGCTGTGCAGGCAACCTTGAAGTCACCAGTGCTCACTCATTGCCTTCTCCCCTGTCCAGCTGGAACATCTGAAATAATTTGATTAAAAGAACAGAAGATTCAAGAGTGACTTGAGGATTTTTTTTCAGAATTTGCCATAAATTTCCTGTGGTAAAGTCTCAAGCCATCCCCAAATCTTTTGCTTTCTACATCAGTTGTCTAGTCCTGATGCTGCCTGGGAAGAGAGACCTATAATTTAAATAATTATTCTGACTCCCAAGGGTATATACCTTTTTTTTCCCCCTCTGCATAATATCTAGGAAGAAGTGTAATCTGGACATGCAGCAATCTCCTTCTCAAATTTCTTCTTCTGATCCATGTTGGTTTCTCTGAGGGGGAATCATCAGGATACTCAAGACATCTTCAGAGTTTCTGTAGCCCCTCTACATCATTCTTGTAGCCTGGCTGGGACAAAAGTCTTTTATCAAGGATTTTTCTTATTAGGAAAGAGAAGTGTGAAATACAAAGCATTTTTCCCTGAGTTGTCTTCCTTTTCTCCTCACATTTCATGTGGCTGTGGCATAAAGAAGGTTGCAGAAAATCTCCATAAGACACAGAGGCTGTGTTTGACAAGACCAAATCCGAGAAGATTAATTGTCCAATTCTAAGTAAACTCTTTAATTTTTTGCAGTAGCAAAATGGTTTTCTCACCCTTTTGTGCTGCGAAATGTATCCCGAATTTGTACTATTACTCCAGAACAATAGCTGGGCTCCCTGTTTAGGCTCCACAAGAGGAAGCCAGCGTGTGAGAGCCAACCCTCCACACACACTGAGCCCAGGGAGCTGCTCAGTGTGTGTGGACACCGAGCTCCCCTCAGCCTGCATCTGCACCCTGGGGAGCTGGGGCTCCTGGAGAGACCTGCCAATCTTCCTGTGTGAGTCCTCATCTGTTTGAGAATAGAGAATAACCAGGAACAGTTTCCTTCTTGTGATATCAGACCTTTGCTCTTGTTCTATGAGTTGTTTGTGAATTTACTAATGGGAACAAAATGATTTTTAAGCCCAGGACTCTGCTGATGCAGTCATCCCCATGGCGTGGTGCAATAAATAACCTTTCTTCTACATGGATGTGGCTGGTAATCAGTAGCTTGCTAGGTACCTCTGGCTTCCTAAAACAGCTGCATGCCCTTGTGGGAAAATGAACTTTCCGTGCCCATTTTCTGCCAGATCCGGGAAGCGGTGCCAGGATTCTGTACCTTGTGTTAGCAAATCCAGTTCTTGTCCTGAATTTGGGGTACTGAGACCCCTGTAGCACTGGGTGGCTTCAGTGGAACCTGTGGTGCCTGGCCCCTCCTGCACTTGAGGGGTGGTTGTTGGTGAGCAGAGGCGGGCACGAGGTTCTGCACACAGGGTTCTGTAAAGTTCTGCACAAGGGGTTCTGCACACAAGGTTCTCCACAAGAGGTTCTGCACTATGGATCCTGCACAAGAGGTTTTTCACAAGTGGTTCTGCACAAGAAGTTCTGCACATGAGGTTCTGCACAATGGGTTCTGCACAGGAGGAGCTCCCAGGGTGTCCTCACAGGGCCCTGGGAAGGGCTCCCCAAGCTGCCAATCCTACAGGACAGGCTGCAGAGCCAGAGTCCAAACCTTCTTGTAGAGCAGTAGGGAATGCAGCAGGCGCAGTCTCGGCGTGACATTGACCTCTCAGACCTAGAGCACAGCTGGTGGGTCTCTGGAGCCCTTCAGTGCTGAGGTGTGGCTCAGCTGAGTCCCCAGTGCTTTCCTACACCTGTGGGGTCCTCAAGTGTCCCTCTGCAGCTCAGCCCCACTGAGCCTGGTGCCTCTGGTGTGGGTCTGCTACCACAGCAAGAGTTTCAAGATGTTCAAAACACATGAGGCTGCAGCTTCCTGGTGAATTACCAGTGTGGTCCTCAGGTGGACAAAATTTATCAGTTATGGCCTCAAAATCCTCTTTTTGGGGAGATCTGTAAGGGTAACCTGTGACTTTAATGACTCCACAGCTGATTAATATGAAGTTACATAGGCAGCTAATTTAAGGTGGACTCAGGAACGACATTTAAAACATGAGGAAGGGCAAAGTGACATCAGATGCCTGCTCTGGGCTTCCACGTGAAGTCCTTTGGTGAAGAGATGTGGGTTGAAATACGTGCTTTCCTGTTTGCTTCCTGCAAAACCTCCATGCAGGTGGTGGTGGGTAAAGCCCCGAATCTCCTGGGACCCGGTTGTCTGTCCTGGGAGTGTCCACTGTCACACAATGTGTGAGACTGACCAGGATATGCCTCCAGCCTGGGCTGTGGCACGGGGCTGAACGTGCAATTGTTTCTGTTTGGTTATAAATTGTTACCTGAGTTGAGTTTCCCTAATGAAAAGCAGAAGGGCTCGCGATGTTTGCCCTCCATCTGCCGTCATTCACAATTAGGCTGAAAACTCCTCAGAAGCAAGAACTTGCTGCCCTTCTGCGCGCCCACGGTGCCAAACACGCCGGGGTCTTGATATTAGCTGAGCTGCCATTAATAATAAATAGAGAGTAAAAGGAGAATGTGTAAATGCATTCAGACGTGTAGGGAGGCTTTTAGGTATAATTGTTATCGCTGCAAATCTCCGCGTGGCTGGCAGCTGGGCTGCCCTGGAAGCGCAGCGTCCCTGTAATTGGAGTCTGCACACTCTGCTGCTCCCTCCGAGCCCCTCCCTGCTGGGCAGGGTCCAAACATCCATCCACCAAGGGCCCAGGATGCTCCTGAGCGAAGACAAACCAGAGGGTTTCCTTCATCAGCCCCCTTTCTGAGAGGCTTAGGAGTGCCCAAGCTCATTAGGTGAGGATAAGGCTCAAGGTTAAGTAACTTTTCAGTAATTAATACATGAACACAGGGCTACACGGTTCCATCCTTTGAATCCCTGTGAAGCACTGGGCAAGGGAAGCTGTGCTGGATGGGGCACAGCACCCAGCTCTCCTTCATGTCTCTGCTGCTCTGGAGAGAGGAAGGAGCTGAGGGCAGGCTCCCTCAGCTTTCATCATTATTTTACCCATTAATTTCATTTTGCTGGTCCTTGATGCATTCCCTTGTTCTCTGCTTCGGTCTGGTTTTCATTGTTTATTTGGATTGGTTTGCCTTTTGGATAATGTTTGTGCTACTAAGGTTTTCTGGTGCCAGTTTTAAAAGCAGCAGCACCGATTTTGAGAGTATTTGGGGCTTTATTTATGTAACTCAAGCAATTGCTGCTTATGGTGGTTAGTGCTATAAATCCCAGAGGTGGGTAAATTTCATAGAAGGAAAGAGTTCCTGGTGTGCTGTAGTGACTACTGATGGTGGAATTGAAGCTGAGAGTTTTAAAAATTTTCTTAATTTGAACCTCCAAGCCTTCAGGTTGTTCCCCCACCCTCTGGTAAATTGTTCCCTTCAATTCTGCACATTGTATTCTTGCTCTGAGAGTTCTTTAATTTCACGTTCCCAGAAAAATCTGTGTTTTAGTTTGGATCAGCTCCAGGAGGAGGGGGGAAAAGTGTGGAGTGAGAGCAAGAATCATTTGGTAGGCACAGCTGTGAAACAGAAATAAATCAAGGTGGCAGAAAGGTGAGCAAGAGGGAAAAAGAAAATTGAAGAGTTTGTTACTGTAAATCCACATGGTTAGGAAACCCAGCCATCAAATTGCAGCTGCAGTGTCAGAAAATTTGAATTACATTCCATTTTAAGAAGAAAAGCGTATTAATAAAACAGTGTGCAATACATCTTTCATGCACAGCAGAAATAAAACCACTTTTGAGCTCTGACTATAAATGTGTTCATTGTAAAAGTAACACTCTCGTTGATCTAAAATCTCATGCACTTATCTGCTGTCGTATCTATCTGTGGTGCAGTGACATTGAGCCTGGAAATGCTGTTCAAAAAATAATTCACGTGTGAAAAAATGAGTCCTTGGCTCTAGGTCATATTGTTTCTCTACCAAGAGCCAAGCTTGCTTCCACTGTGATGTTCATCAGCATTTTTTTAATGCTTTCAAATAAAATTTTAAAAATGCCATTTGAGGAAACCAACAGCTATTCTGAGGAAGAAAGCCAAAATACTTTCTTTTCACTGGGTCATTTGCTGGCTCATTCCCTTTCTGGGTCATTCTTTTTTGCCTGGGTCACTCTCTCCTTCTTATTTGTATTCATTTAATAGTAATAATAGCAAAGAATAGTCAAAATAAATATATTTGCCTAGGATTTCCAAGGATTTAACTAGCAGTAGGGTTTGAGGGTACTTGATCACAACTGAGTGAAGAGGATGTGACAAATGGTAAAGCACAGAAAGGTTTAAAGAACCATATAGCAAATCAATGGCTGAGCAGGAGGAGAACCAAAGGCACTCTAATGCTTTTCTTGAAGTGTTAGATTCACTAGAAACAACACAGAATAGTTCAGGATTGATAGTCAGACCTCCCATTCTGACATTTGCTTACCCTGCAAGTCCAGAAATTGTTCTGGCTTAAAGAGAGGTCTGCCCTGCAAGGACTGGAGAGCCGGAAGCCTGGAATTTAAAACAAAAAAAAGTGCAGGGTTTTAATGGTGCTTGGTGGTGGTGAATGAAATTGTGAAATTTGAAGTCTCAGCTGTCAACATGAAGCCACCCTAAACCTCTTAATTCGAAACATACTGGAGAAGCCATGCTACAGGTGCTCAGTTTTCACTACAATAAATGGAATTAAAGGAACACTTGTGCATAGATTTTATAGAAAACAGAGGTAATTTTGAAGAGCTGGTGTGATTTAACATAATTTAAATGTGGAAATAATTGAGTTGGTCTTTTTCTGAGCTTGACTAAACATTTCAAATAGAACTGTGTGCATGGATGAGTATTAACTGTGCTTCCTAAACAGATTTTGATAGTAACTTTCAGGTACTAAGTAACACTGTGTTAGAGGCATTCTATTTATACCAGAAATTTCAACTATTGGCTGGTTTTAGCAAGGTGTTTTTGACCACTGTGGGCAGAGACGCTTTTCTTTTGTCATTTGAAAACATTATTGGCATTTTGCTGTTTATTCTCCTTTCCCTGGGGAGTCTGTAGAATTTAATGTGTTTTCATGTTACCACAAAGCTGTCTGGTGGGAGAGGCTCCTCTCTGCAAGGATTTCTGCTGGTGAAAATCCCCAGCACAGACCTTGGGTTGGTGCTGGGTGAGTCCAACACTCCCTTCCCAAGGCACAGCTCCAGCAGGATGGCTCAGCAGGGAAAGGTGGCCCAGGCTCTGCTGAGCCTCAGGCAAATCCAGGGCAGGGTGATGGTCTCTGCCTCTCCAGAAGGCATCACAGCTTCGTGGGACACTCCTCAGAGGGGCAGCCAGGGCTGGAGTCAGAGCTGGGAAGCAGGAACAAAATCCTGGACAAGGGAAGCTGTTCTTCAGGCAGGTGATGGATGATTGCCCAGGCAAATGTGAATGGTGAGCACAGGGGAGGAAGGGGTGCTGTGGCAGAAATGAGTGTGCTGTGAAATCGCTATTTCTGTTCAATTTGAGATTTTTAAAGTCCGGGAGAATTATCAGGATTAGTTCCTAGGCTTGTGCTTTTTTTGTTTGGGTTTTTTGATGTTCTGTTTGCTGCTGCCTGAACCCAGCCATCTCTCCTTTAGCTCCACTGGCGTCCAGTGAATTCACGATTCTAATGGCTGCCAGCAAAGTTATTTTCGTGGAAGATTGACACCCCCTGAAGCAGGATTAAACTACAGTGAACAAGGAGTTGAAATGGACTGGAAATAGAAGTCAGAGCTTAAGACAGAAATTGCTTCCTCAACAGGCAATAACTACAAGAGAAGTACAGAATAACTGCATAACTATTATATTGAGTTTTGAAAATGCTATAGCCACTTATTGCAGGTTTTACTTATGTGCAGCAATTAAAGATTGCCACAGCTTGGGATTGTTTCAGGATCTCAGCAGGAAAGTGTTTTCTACTACTCCCTTGCAGAAGATGCAACTCCTGCTGTATAAAAGCATCCTGAACTCTCAGAGGAATCTTAGATGAGATGCAAGAAATAAAGTTTCCATTATGGGCAAAGTGCAAGCCATAGGTCTGTCATTATCCCTATGAAACAGTCATATGGGCATTAGTGAGCCAATGCATTCCCCACCTGTGGGAGGACAGGTGTTGGAGGCAAGAGTGAGATGGAAGAAAGAAGCTGCAGTGTAGAAGTGCTCTATTACTAATGCTCATTTCCTTGCAGAGAAGGCTTCCTTTGTAATAGACAGACCAGCAACTCAGACTTGAAATTTAATTTGGCGGGTAATTCGCCCATAACACTACTGCTAGCAGTTGGAAAACAAAATGAGTTAAAATACTTTTATTTGACAGCTAGTGCCACTTGCAAACGAAATTGTTGCTTTGGTTTTTCTGTGTACACAAAAGCCCACGGGTGGGTTTTCCAGTGCTGGCGTGTGATGAAGACATGTTGTGACTGGTTGACATGGCCTCCAAGTCCTATCTGATCTCACATGCTGGTTTCTGAAATCTCTTTCTGTTTAAAATTAGTGAGAACAAGGCCAAAAAGTTGGGATTAAATCTCAGCCTTGTGGAGGGCTGTGGCTCTGTGATTTCACCCCTTCAGGTTCGGGTTGGTTTTTTTTTTTTTTCTTTTATGTCTTGCAGTTCTGTGTCCCATCACCAGAAAACCACAGCCTTTCCCAAAGTGAGCCTCCCAGTACTATCACTCCTCTGTTTCCAGGCTCCTCCAGGGCTGATAGGCAGGGCCTTTCTGCAGCCAAAACAATTGCTAATGGAGATGTGAGGAGCTTCATTAAACTTGGAGTGATTATTCATATGTATAAAATGGCTCTGTGTTGTCAGAATCAGAGCCCGGGGCTGTAGCTCAAGTAGTAACACCAAAACAGAATAAAATGGTTTTCTCCTGGTTTTGCCTGGTACAAAACCAGCACATTCACGTGAGCATGAGACATTCACAAGCTCTGTAGCAGCTTTAGAGGGATAGAGCTTACAGAGAGTGCTTGGTAGAGTTTCTAAACTTGCAAAATGAATTTCAGTGGCAATTTAGCTCTTCCAACAAATGTTTGAGAAAGTCTGTGTGTGTGTGTTTGCACTTACACAAAGGAGTGTTTGTATAACATCTGCAAAGCAGAGAACAAGTGGGCTTGAGGGATAAAAGGTGCCAGGACAGGATTCCAGGGGTGGCTTTGGCCAACTGGATGTTGCAGTTTATCCAAAATTTGCTTTTCTCCTGCTTCCTAAAAAAAGGGACCTTCTTCAGCTTGGAATAGGGAAAGGGTTAATCTCTGGCTGTTTCTTGTTTAAACAAATGCACCTGAGTAAATGAATGAACCTTTTACTTTACTGTGCCTTTTTTGTACCTGTTTAACAGAATAGTTAAATCATTATATAAAATACTTTTTATATAGGTGAAAGTTTTATGTTACATATGAACCAGTCAGATGTTGGACCACCCTTCAAATAGCATTGGTTTTCCCTTTCCTGACTGAACTTACATAAAGTTGTTCAAGCAGGTGGTTTTCTGTCCCTTTCCCCACCCTGCTCAGAGCTGTTAGAGAGAACACTCATGTTTTTGCAGCCATTGTGGAAAAAAACCTTTCATCCTGAAAACAAGTTATTAAAAAAAAAAAAAAGAAAGAAAGAAAGAAAGAAAGAAAGAGAAATCTAAAGCTGGAGTACAAAACCAGTTAGTCATATGCCAGAAATAGAGTAAGAGAGCTATGAATGTGAAGGATTCCATCTGGTTTTGCAAATGTCTGTGTGACATGGGAACTCCAATAAAACTAGTGAGGCTCAGGGAGTCGGGGAGGAAAATTTGGTTTCAGAGCTACATCTAGACAGAACGACTTGCTGCCAAGTCCATCATTTGTGTGAGCACTGGATCATATGTGGTCCCAACAGGAAGCTAGTAACACACCAGGGATCAAGGGTGTACCTCATTCTGGTATTTATAACACTTGGTAGGTGGTATTAATAGTTCCAGTTTGGCTTTTGGGGTACAAAATGAAAATAATTGCTCAGCGCTGCCTGTGGGGAATCAGCTACAGCAAACTACAAAGAAAAGATCCTCTGTTTGCCTGTGTGAAAGCCATGCACTGCATTTGCATCATTCACCTACTCCCAGGGAGATGGGATGGATGGGAAAAGCACCAGTAGATGCAGAAGATGGATAGTTCCAATGGTATTGAGTGTGTTTGTGCCTGGATCCCAAAGCTGTGTGTATGGAGAGCTGGACAGCACTGGAGCTGAAAGAGGGCCAGTGCCTCTTTTCCTTGAGCTTTTGTGCTGTAATTGGTAATTTGTGGAGTCACTGGGAAGGCACAGAGCCTCTGCACACTGAACCCCTGCCTCAGCCTCCACAGGGTGATTGAGCTTAAGGCATTCAAGAAACAGTTATTGCACATAAACAAGAACCACACCTATTTGTCTGTCCCATTTCCCAGTTCTTGTACATCAAAACACCTGATTGTCCTGACAGTCACACATTGTAGTTTTTATCTTCTGTTCTCGTGTGCTGGCAGCAGAATGGGTCGCAGTGACCTGCCAAACACGCTCTCCATCAACATGCCCCAAGGAAAGCCTGCAAGAGCTGCAGACCTTGCCCTGAGGGACCATCTGTGACCTCTACCTATGGGTCTTGGGGCTGGGAATGTTTCTTACAGACCATTTTTCAGTGCTAGTGTAGGAGAAGGGAATACAGGTGACCTTGCCCCTGGTAAGTAACAGCTGTATCCAATAAACATAAGTGTGATAAAAGGGAGTGGGTTAGATGGTGGGGAGCATCATGAAGGTGGAGGAACCTTGAGGAAGAGGGAATGAGAGGATTATAAAGAAGAAGGATCCTGGGGAGAGAATCCCTGCTGTGAGGTCAGTCTGGGGCTGCAGTCAGAGCCTGTTGTTGGAACCTGCAGTCCCAGTCTAGCTGGGTTAAAGCCTGCAGTCACAGTCTGCACACTGATCCCTGCAGTCACAGCCTAGCTGGGTAAAAGGCTGCAGTCACAGCCTGCACACTGATTCCTGCAGTCAGAGGCTGCAAGGGAAACCTTCAGCAGGAGCTGTTGCAGCCAGAGTCGGTGAATGGTTGGAGTCAAGATGGCTGAGCTGTAAAGGGGAATGAACCAGGGCCCTTTTCATGCTGTGATAAACAAGGTGTCTGTGTCTGAGCTCACTTCTACCCTCTGACAAGACCAAAGGACAGTCCTTGTGCCAGCCCAATTTGTTTTGCTTGCTCTGGGAGCAGACTCCCCAGCCCCAAATGGACAGACCCACCTTGGTCACAGACCATTCTTCTCAAAGCTGGACAACTGGTGAACAAGTGAAATATTAGTAATCCCCACTGCCCAGCGTAGCAGCTTTTGCCATGAAGAAGTCCCAGCTGGAGCACAGCTGGGCTGAGCAGGCCAGGGCACTGCACTGGCAGTGGATGTTGCCACTCTCAAGCTGGCCCTGCTGGATGACAGGAGGTGCAGAGTCAGTGCCTGCTGCAGAGCACAGCAGCTGAGTTAGTGCAGGGAGAGTGTCTCTTCCTTCCCAGATCTGGTGAATGTTTTATCCTTTCCTTTGCTTCATGTTGGCAATCAGCAGAAGCGAGCCAGACATGGTGCTGCTCACTGTTCTTCATTCCACTGAGTGCCAAGTCATGCTTGGAATAATCTTTGTTGGTTGCCGCCACAGTGCGGTGTTGAAGCTGGGTTAAACCCCAGGAACACCCTTATAATTGACACCAGCTGGGTGTAAATGAGCACTAGCACCTAGGATGAGTGTGGCTGCTCCAGCATCACATGGGGAAGGAATTGTATCTGGAGCAGCTGTGGCTGTAATGAGATAGGGATTCACCAGGGGTATGCTGAGATTCACCTCCCCGGTGATAACATGGCAATCAGCACAGACCATGGACCACGAGGGATGTGTAGCCACTTAGAAAGCACTTTGGCATGCTGGATTGCTGGTCACTAGCCTGATAACACATGGTTTGAAGCTGGAGCTGCCTGCAGAATGCGTCCTGGTGATGCAGCACAAAGCTTGTGAGTATGGTGTAGGCACAGCCAGAATCCAGTCATTTCCCCACTGAAAAGATGAACCATTTTATTAATGGTATGAAATTAAAACTAATGGACAAGAAAACTGGGTTGGAGCTAATGACTCAACATCCTTAAAGCAATAATTGTATCTATCAACAAAAGCAGCCTTTGGAAAAATAAATAAATGAAGCTCAGAGTGGTACCAAATAAACTTTTCTCTTGCATAAAGAGCTCAGAGATGAAAGCTGCTTCCAAAGCGAAGAATTCCCATGTATTAGCATCAACCCACTCTTTGCTGAGTAATCTGTTTCTATAAGCAAAAAAAAAAAAAAAAGAACAATTCAAGGAGAATGCATTGTTTCTCTTTATAAACAGTTCCTATAATCCTAATTTCACATTTAGGCCTATATGCTGCCTACTCTTGCTGGTCTAAGTCACTCTTTGTTCAGTAGTCCTCCTCATGGTTTGTGAAAGTAAATCCCAGATGAGCAGGCTGCTGATTTCTGTTGGAAAAAACCCATCACTTTACTAATACTAAGTTACTCATTTTTGGTATTTTATACACTGGCATGGCACTGTCTTCCTACTGCTTTTGTTTATACCCTGAGTGTGGTAGTTGAGGAGAAGGAAGTGCATCCAAATTCACTGCATGATGCACTCACCTCAGGAAAAAACCATCATGTGCCTCTCACAGGTGCTCTGTGGCTGTAGTTGGATTGGTCAAGTTATTCCTGCACAGATCCCAAAGACAAATCTGAAACAGGTAGCTGGCAGCTAATAAATAGCTTGAATCCCAAGCAAGAAATGGTAAATTCAGTCTTAGGATAACAAAGCTAGTTTATGTGAATGATAGGAAGGACATGGAAGCACCATTGCATGCAAGTATTTGATCACCAGAAAAGCAAAGCATCAGAATTTCTTCCTGAAGTGTTCTCGCAGTCAGAGGAAAACCTCTTTTTTTTTTTTTTTTCTTCATTTCAGTGGCAAATGTGAATGGGTGAATTACTCTGGCTGAGTTTTAAAGGAATACTTTATCCTAGAAATGGGCTGCTTCTCCCTCCTGTGCTCGCTCTTCTTAGAGGGAATAATTGCTGATAAGTGGAACTTGTAACAAAAATACAATATAAAGTAATTTTAATCTAATGATTTCACCATTGGATGCTCTGTAAATTATTTACATTTTTATTCTTCGTACTGTGCTGTATCCATTCCTCATAAAAAGAAATTATATATAAAGTGACTTGAATAGATACAGTGTTTTCCTGAAAGTAATGCCATTTGAATGCCTTAGAGAATCAGAAAAAATCCATACATAGTTACACATCACAGCTACAAAATCCACTGTGAGTTTGTTTGTAAATAAAAAAGCAATTTCTTTGTGTGCTTGACTTGCATAAGCACTGCAAAGATACTTTCACTGGCAGAGTAGAAAGATAAAATCCTAGAGAAATTCAGGCTTCCCACCAATTCCATATTTACTTTAATCAGTGCAGAAAGACCTTGAGAAATCTGGATGGGATAGGGAGGGTCAGGCAGTTCAGCAGATGTGTGGTAGAATGGGGTGTCTGGGGATGAGGCAGCCTGGTTTCCCAAAGCTCCCATGGACAGCACCAGCAGGAGTTGGAGCCTCCTCCTCCCCAGCCCAGCCTTCCTTCCCATCCTGGCTACCTTGACAAGCTGCCTCACAGGTGGCTGTAGCCCATGGTGCTCTTGCAGCAGTGTCCAGCAGCTGTGCAGGGCAGAGGAACTCTGCCAGAAGAAGCCTGGTTGTGCCTGGATTTCTGCCCTGCAGCTGACAAAGCTGTCTGGTCCCTGGGACATCTGTGAAGCCTCTCAGGCAGCTGGATTCCCCCGTGCCTAGCCAAGGCTTCATTCTGTTGGAGCCTTTTACTGCTCAGTCTCGTGGCATCATCTGGTTCATGTCTCTGCCCCACAGAGCGTGAGCTGGTTCCTGAGAAATGCTTGTGTCACCTGCTGGGAACAACCTCTGTGCCCCCAGGAGCTCATCACTTGTGGTGTGTGACTGTTGGTGGGGTCAGAACAATCCCCCAAATGCCCAACCTGTGGTTTCCTTGCTGCAGCTCAAGTCCTTTGCTTCGTATCCTGTCCTTGGTAGGAATGGCCAAGAGCTGCTTCTCTGCTTTGCTCTTACCTTTTCCTTATTTGAAAGTGGTTATCTTCTCACATCAGTTCTTCTCTAAATTTAAACAAACCCAATTCCTTTCCTGGTAGGTCATGTTTTCTAGATCTGATAACTTTCTTCCTCTGGATCCTCTCCAGAGCTTTGGCGCTCCAGCTGTGGATTTGCACTGCTGAACGAAGCAGAAGGAAAATCCCATGGCCCTGCAAGTTTTCAAGCCTTCAGAGAAAATCTGCCATCTGCAAATTTAGAATTAGTTGTTTTGCATTAATCCGCTCATTGCCATCTTAATGTTTATGGAAAGCTTGTTGGATTCCTCGTTCCATTGTTTTTACATAACTGAGGCTGAGATGAGGTTGTTCACGAACTAAAAATATAATGTATTCTTAAAAGTGTAATTTACCCCTTCAGTGCTCGAAACCTCTACCTCAGGAACTGAGATTTTTTTTTCTGAAAGACATGTTTTAGAAATATTGATCTGGCTGTAGGAATGATTTGGTAGCAGTCTGCATCTATTCATGGTGTGATGATCAGTGTGGATAACAACACTGGTGTTCAGTCTCAGAAATACCTGCACTTGATCCCCTCTAAGCAGACACAGTTTAGAAGACTTGGGAGACATCATGGGCTTTTTCCTCAGACAGCTCTCAGAATCAAGGTGTGTTTTCAGTCATTTTTGTGTTCCTGCTCCAATATCTGCAAATCATTAATCCTTTTCCAGGGGTTGTTTGATAGCACAGAGAAGGCACCGTTTGGCAGCACCTGCACACTGAAAATCAAGGAAGTAATCAAACAAACAGAAAAAACAGTTTAACTTTTGGAAGACACTGTAAAATAAGACCCAGCTCTGGTGACTTTTGAGAGACAGCGTTTCCGTGTTAGTTCACTGTGCAAACATTGAAGGTTATGAAACGTATCAAGGCCGTAGATCTGCACTTGTCCTACGCTCCTCCATTGATCTCAGTTGTTGGTCACTGAGCAGCAGCTTTCTGGGCAAGTCCAGGTTTGCATTGCTCATAAAGTGAAAGGCATAAGAGAGTGTTTTGTACAGGTAAAGAGACCATTCCCTTGATAAGGAGTTGCAGGCTGTCATTTGGTTTGAGTTAAACACATCGGTTTGCTCGGCTCTGACAACAGTTAGCCTTGTTTCTCTGGGATTTTAAAGTAATTTTTCAGCTTGCTGTAGTGAGTGAACATAATGACAGTAAGTCATATCTTGTAGCTCACCAAGCTGTCTTGAATGCCTGGCTATAAAGCATGTTTATAAAATGCTCTTTGCCCCTGATGGTTTCTCTGTTCCTAATGTGACATAGCGCTGTTTGACGGGGGGACATACCTCCATCACACAGAGAAAAAAGTGTCTTAATGACTGCATGAGGAAAACAGATATATTTAGAACTGACTTAACTGCACAGAGCAGAAAGCAACTGCAAGACAGATGCATTTGGTTTGCAGCTAAAAGAGTTTTATGCACAGGGGAAGCTGTCTTGAAATGTGTAAGGCTGGTGTTAAAAGGAAAAATCCCAAGAGAGACCACCTAAACTGCAGCAATGTGCTTTAAGCTATCTTAGAACTTACAAAAAGGTGAGCCAAAATCTTTTGGGTTTGGGTTTTTTTTTTTTTTTTGGTTGCTCTATTTTTTATGGGTTTGGGGCTTTTTTCTTGTTGTTGTTTGGTTGGTTTTCTAGGTAGTGTTGATGTGTTTTAATTTTGTTAACAGAAAGTGCAAGCAGGGTTCTCTGAAAGTTAATGTGATAAAAAGCAAATACAGAATTCTTCAAGTTGATCTGTCGTGTGTACAAGCTCTGATTTTGGCCGGGGAAGGTGGGGCTAATTGCCCTCCAAGAGCTTAGCTCTTCCTCTGCTGAAAGCTGGCATTGCAAGATTTGGAGTTTGCTAATATAAAGTAGGCTCGCTTTTTAAAGTTTTTTAATAAATTTAAATTGGGTTGTAAATCCACATTTTTTCACATGATATAGCTCATTAGAAATGTGCAAAAAAAGCTCATCTGTTGACAGCTTGTATTATTTTTGATAATCATGTTGAACTCCAGCATAACAGGTCTGAAATTTTTCATCACAGTTGAGTCCTTAGAATGCAAGCTGAGGAGGAGGTGGAATTGCCTTTTGATACATAGAGCTGAGCTGGAAATGATTAACAGAGCTAGCTCATTCTGTTCCTGGAGTGAGAGGGAGCCATGCAGCAGTTGTAATACAAGGGTTTTTCCTCCTTGGCCCACTGGCTTGATCTGCAGTGTCAGCATTCACCGAAATGGAAATCACTGCAAATAACCTTTAATAGGAGAGGTTTTCTCCCAGCAGGCTCTCCACACCCCTATTGTACAGATGTTCTGCAAGGAACACTTGGTTATCTTACATTTTAGAGGCTGGAACAGTAGCTATGAGTGCCTCAAGATGATATCCAAGTAGGTAAAGAGGAATGAGAAGGGAGATAGCGCATTTGTGAAAATTCACCAGTAAACACAACGCAAGATATAACATGACTATATCAAGTAACATTAATTACTTTAGAGCCTCACTGTGTTCCTTGTGCATTTTAATTATTATTTCAGCATAATGTAATAACAAGGGCTGGTTTATAAGATGATAATAGGACTTGAGGCTATGATGTGGCAGGTTTTGTAAGCAGAGGGTGGTTGAGCTGAGCAGAAGCTGCCCGTGGCTGTGCTGCGCCTTGCAAGCTATGGGTTTGGGCTCAGGGAGGGGAAGGATTTCCTGCAGTAGCCACCTTTGGAAAACAGAGCCAGCGATGTGTCCTGGTGAAATATTCCTGGTGGTTCAGTCATGTGAGGCCAATAAATCCTCCAGCAGCCATTTTCCCCTGCACTACCGCAATAAAACTGACCCCTCCCCCTAATTATCCCCATCAACATTCAATTACCTCTCATTTACCAAAGATTCCCCTTCTTTGTGAAGGCTTAAGTGGACATGATACTGTTTTTGTCGGTAGTTTCCCAGTATCGCTGTGCTGGTGCTAAATATTACATCCAAAATTCAACACTTCCAGGGGTTTAATCAACCCTTCTGAGGATTATGAAGGATGGTGTTTCACTGTTTTACCGAGGTGTGCATCTCCCTTTGTGCGATGACGACTTTTTTGTTTCGGATTTCCCGGACAAGAAGTGGTGCATTTGGCCGGAGTTCTCACCCACTTATATATGTGCGGTTCCCTGTGAATCCATCTGCTCCCTCATGATCAGTTATTAAAAGGCGTTTGAGACAGTGATTAGCCTGGCTATTACGGGTGGGGAGGCACTGACATTTTCCTAAGCTGTGCTGAAATGTTCAAACCAACAGCAAAGTCAAGAAATGCCTCTCTGTAGAAACAGGCAAACAGGGAAAAGTTGAGTTCAGGAGCCTGTTTCACACGTACTGATCCCTCTGAGCCCCTGTTAGAGTGGAAAGAAGTGAAGAAGAGAAATTCTCTAACTCCTCTTAGAGCTTGGAGAAGTGGAAATATGCTGTGCTTTGGATGTCAAACTGGTCATGTTGGTTTGTGAGACTGAGCCTGCTCCCGGTTTCCCCACCTGCAGCTCTGGGTTTTTTTGCAAGACACCATGGCCTCCGAGGGACCGGACCATCAGGTTTTGGTTATCTCCAGCGATTGGTTGGCTGGGGAGCTGGGGTGAGGGCTGCTGTAAATATTTCCTCTTTCAGGCAGTTCTCCAGCCCGAAGGTGTTTAGTCATTGGTGTCATGGCCTTCCACGTACACCCTCCCCTTCTTTTTTCATAGGGTGAATGCTGTTCTGCTGCTTTTCACCTGTTGTTTTACCATGGCCTGAGACCCCAGAGTATCAGCAGGACAGAGGTCTGTGCAAGAGGAAGCCCCTCTCTTCTGCCCTAGCAGAATAAAAATCTTATAGTTCAGGGGTTTTGAGCGTTTAGCCAGGAAACTGGATTTTTACCTGTGTTTGCAGCTCGTGCGTGCATGTTTGAACACTCCCATCCACTTAGATCAGTTAGAGTCACCAAACTTCTTCTTTTTTTCAAAATAAAACTGCATTATGCCTCGACATGTTGAGCCAAATCTGTTCCTGGTGTTATTTCACTGACTTCCCGAAGAATTACACCAGAGGTGAACGTGGTCTGGTATAGCAGCTTTTTTGCCTGGAGCAAGTCTTTACAGCAGGGTTGTATTTCTCTCAAAAATATAAAAGGAACACTGACAGATCTGCAGCTCTGCTGGTGTGAGCAGGTGCAGCTATATTAAATTATTTCTTATTAAATTGATTCAGCAACTTGAAGCTTGTAATTTTTGTTCTGCTATGGTTCTGTGACAGAGACCTTTTAAATCAGGCAAAGCATATATCTTCTCTTGTAGTTCCTTGCTCTGGTATTATCATTTTAAAGATTTCTTTTTTGTATGTAGCTTGGATTCTGATTGTATTATTTATTTGGGTAACATCTGAAAATTACAGCCTTTTCCAGTTAATTACATTGAGCTGTGACATCGCTGGTATAATTCCATTTAATCCACTGACATCCGGATGAATGTGAGCAATAGTTTTTTACTTTTGTTTTTAGGTTCAAATGGTTTTAGGCTCTGGTGGTCACTGTGGCATAAATTGGTGTCCTTCCCTTCCAGCCAGTGGCAGTACACTTGATTTCCCCCTGCCTGTGGATCTGGCTTGTTATTTTAAGGGAGCCAGTCTTCAGCCAGACGCAATGTGGCTGGAGAGTTTTGCCCCACTTTGACTATTTGTGAAAAACAATCTGCTTCTCTATGCCCTCATGTCATTGCACACAGAAAATGTAGTAGAGTTCCACTTCTGACAGCCTTACTGCTCCACCTCTGCTCGTTTGAGGCAGAAGGGTTATGAATTTTTCACTTTTCCTGGGTGCACACTGTGCTGGCGTTACAGCTCAGCTGCTGTTCACCTAGCATCAGAAGCAGGCAGAGATGTTAGCCTGGAGTTCCATGCCTTTAATGCCTTTTGGGGTTGGTTTTTTTGTGTTGCAGATTTATTCCCTTGAAGACTCCAGGCTTCGGCTTGGAGACCCCAGCCATCACCATTGAGCCCAGCAGCTGGAGCGGCAGCGAGAGTCCTGCCGAAGACATCGAAAGAATGAGTGATTCTGCAGATAAACCTATTGACAACGATGCAGAGGGGGTCTGGAGCCCTGACATTGAACAGAGCTTTCAGGAGGCTCTAGCTATCTATCCACCATGTGGCAGGAGGAAAATCATCTTATCAGATGAAGGCAAAATGTATGGTAAGTGGTACACATCTAGCCTTTGGAAATAATTGTTCCAGCATGAGAACTGTGAAGCCCAGCTTGTTTCTTACACCATGTTCCTGGTTCTGATTTTGGTGCTTTTGGAGTAAATTGTGAAGAGATCTCTGAAGCTGGGAGAGCTCAGCTGAGCTGATGTGGTGTTCAGGACTGTCCAAATCAGTTCCTTCTCGGCTGGCACTAGGAAAGCAGTATTGATAGCAAATTGTCTTATTAGTTACCTTATATAGTGGCCTTTGACAAGTTCTGTGCTGTGGCTGAATGTGAATATTTAAAGGAAGCATTTAAATGTGTCAAAAAAACCCCACACATTAAAAAATTAGGCATTTTCTTTATTTTTCACTAAATAGTGAAGACAGGGAAGAGGGAAGTGCAGTCTGTGTGGTGGTGTGGCACATCATGCAATACTGAACCGCAAAGTGATAAAGTCCTTGATGCGTTCAGGAGCCTCTCCATGAAAAAGAGGCAAGTTAGGGGTGCTTTTGTGTCTTTTCCTTTTTTTCCTCACTGTTTTCCCCCCGCCGCCAACTTCCCTGCGTGCAAACTGCTCTCAGTCAGATGCCAGCATTCCACAAATACGCGCTGCTCCCGCGGAGGGATGCTGACATCTCCACGTGCTCCGCGGGGCTGCTCCGAGATCTCTCTCGCTCCCTTCCTTCCTCTTTTCCATTTTCCAAACTCCTCCTTGGCACCGGCAGAGCCCTTGCCCGTGTGCCCATGCCCCGTGGGATGGGTGCCCGTGCCCCGTGGGGTGGGTGGCAGTGTCCTGGGGGCGGGTGGCAGTGTCCCGGGGATGGGTGGCAGTGCCCGGGGACGGGTGGCCATGCCCCGAGGGTGGGTGGCAGTGCTCCGGGGGCGGGTGGCAGTGCCCCGGGGGTGGGTGGCAGTGTCCCGGGGTTTGGTGGCCGTGCCCCGAGGATGCTCCCCCGTCCCTCGCCGCTACCTGGCGGGGCAGAGGGGCCCGGCCCCGAGCAGATGGTGTCGCAGCTGCCACCAGCTGTGCCCCGCCCGAGGTCACGGGCACTGCCGGGTGACCCGGTCCCTCCGCAGCTGCCGTGTCACCCCCGCGGCCACACCGAACGTCCTGTCCGGGAAAAAAAAAAAAAAAAAAAAAAAAAGGAA
>VWYP01007836.1:349833-407415 GCA_013400435.1 Pycnonotus jocosus | reverse complement strand
GTTTGTTTTTCCCCCCTCCTCCTCCTCCCGCACGCCCCTTCGCCCCCTGCCCAAGGGGATTTAATCCCTCCTGTCCTCTCCTGCTCGCCCGTTTCCGCCTGTTTTGATTGCTTTTCGGTGCTGTTGTTTTCCTTTGGAAAAAGGGCAGATGATTTGCCTAATTAGGAGGTTTTGCTCCTTCTAGGAGTACATCAGCATGTATATACAAACAGGCTGATTGTGTATTTATGCTCTAAAGCCTTACTTAGGCTTGAACGGCCCATCAGCCAAAATAAGGGTGGCTGCACTTTTTTTTTTCTTTTTTTTTTCTTTCCTTTTTTTTTTTTTTTTTTAAATCAGGATCCCTACAACTGCACCCCTGAAACTTGCTTTTTGGTATTTTGAAGCATCTTTTTATGCCATTGTATAAATTAAAGAAATTAACATATTTATCCATTCATTGTGACAATCGCTCATTTTGTTTAATGGTTCCTAATCCTGAATGTTAACACTTGTTAAATTATATATGTATAAAACTATTCGTGCATATCTAATTGCTGATTGATAATGGGTGGCTAGTAACACCATAAGCATAGGCACATCTCATATTTATGCTAATCTCAAATCCAATATAGTTAATTTTCAAGCAAAAAAGGAGCTGTGCATGCTTGATGCTGAAAACTTCACTTAAAATGTTTCCCTGATTGAGCAGAAAGAAATGTGTTAGGAAGTGCAGGGTACTGTATGAGCAGAATTTACATCCTGACTTTGCTGTGGATGAACTCATGTTTTCATTCTTCAAACTGAGTGACTGCTTTGTAGTGTTTGAGGATTTATTGAAACCATGCTAGGTTTCTGAGGACTTTCTAATAGGGTCTTATGGCCCTAAGAGCATAATTGTTCTCCAAGGATTTTGAAATCAAAACAGTGTAAGTGTTTTACATTCTGTGTGGCATAATGAAAATAATTTAATGCCTTTTAGTGGCATACCAAGTTTATTTCACTTGCAAGAGAGACGTTGCAATATGGCCAAGCCTCCACAGTGTTGGGGGATATTGTAATGTGTCGGTAATTCATGGGCCACGTCAGACAAAAAGTCAAGAGAGCAGCATTTCATTTTCTGACTGAAATTACCTTTAGATACAGGCACCAGAACAAATCTGATCTTTATGGAAACAAATATAATGATCACTCTGTGTGGATTAAGTTAAGCAACTGTAGTTTTTGATCTTTGGAGGGAGACTTTGAGAAGAGCAGAGATTTTGCTTGAAGAAATATTTTAAGTCTCTGCCTTTGATTTAATGACAGCTTTGCGACATCCATGTAAGCAAGCAGCCAGAGTTTCTTCACTGTTCTTTGTGGTGGTCTAAAAACCATCCTTAAATTGGAGTTTTTAGGAGGTTTGTGTTCAGCTGGCTCCAGGGGACCCAGAGGATTGCTCAAGGAGCACCGAGGGCACTGGGTTCTGTGGGTGAGGGGCGGCTCCTGCCCACGGTGCCACCTGGGCAAGGGCAGGGTGGCTGGTGATGGCAGAGCTGCCCCAGTGGCACTGAGGGACATCTGTGGCTCCTCCAGACAGCCTGAACCACTTCAGCTGTTCCCCTGCAGCTGAGACCTCAGATGAAGGAGGGAAGGAAAGGGGGGGAGGGTGTTTTCCTCTCCCCTTGCCTTCCCAAAAATGTAACTTAAGGCGTAAGAGGATGATGAGAACAAAAGACTTTTGATCCTATCCCCAGCAGAAAAGGGTTGCAGGGGCTCCTGGCTGGGGAGAGGAAAGGGGATGTCCTAACATTTTTATTCTTGCCTTGGGGCATCCTCAGGCTGCAAAGACAAAACTGTGACCTGTGCAAGGCCAGGAGCATTTCAGGCTGCTGCTGACCCAGGGGTTATGGCTCCTTGAAGAAACCCTCAGAAAACAAAATGAAAGCTTAATGAAACTCTTGTTTTTAAATTTATAGGAAATGATTGGGTAAGAAGCAAAGATGCTTGTTTTGGTTTGGATGGGCAAATTCCAGAAATTAGTTTTGAAATTCTTGTGAGAGAAAGGGAATACATAGTAAAGCCAAAGGACTTGTGAGAAGCTTCCTGCAGGAAAACTCTGTCCATCACTCCTTTCCTCTTTCCTTTGTGAGTAATGTTGTGAAGGTTTTCTAGTGTTGGTTTTGCTCCTAGCACAGTAAAATTAAATAAAATTTAAAAAAAAAAAAAAAAAGATGAGGGTATAAAAGTGGAGGCTTGAAGGAGGATAGAGGAACACATTTATAAATTGATGCTCACTCTTTGTGGAAGCAATCCAGTGTAGGCCATGGAGGAATGACTGAGTTTTTAGACTCATTTTCATTTGACTTGCCAAGGCATTGGTAAGATTTTTTTTCATCCATACGGTTTCAAAAGAAGTATTGATCAAACACAAATATATCACCCTCTGGTACAAAGTAGGGCTCACTGTAATTTGCCTTCCATCTCAGAGATCCATTCCCATGAATTTCTGTGTCCTTGTTTATCCAGCTCATAGTAAAACTCCAGCCCATTAGAGGGCATTGGCTGTCCTGTGTTTGTACTTTGCTCTGATTGTTGGTCTTTTACTGCTGACAGTTTAGTGACTTGTAGCAATCCCTGTGAACTCACTTATTGGCAAGATATTTGCCTGTGCTTGTCTTTGCTCCTGGGAGAGTGTTTTGGAAAAGATTACAAGAATGAAAGCTGCTGTGAAATGCAGCCCTACTTTTATCCCTGGTGTAACACTGAAGTCACTGGAGTTACCACAGGACTGGATTTGGCTCTGTGTACACATTTTGTTATGTTTTGTTTTATTTTGTTTTATTTTATTCTAATTTTATTCTAATTTTTTTAATTTTTATTTTATTTATTTTTATTTTTGCCACAGCAAGATGTGGCTTTAGTGCAGCTCTAGGGACAATGCCAAAGTGCCATAAGAGCCAGCAAATGGAATATGCCTGCAGACATTTTGTTATCAGCACTGCTAAATTAGCCTCCATGTAGCAAAGGTGGCTTTTGCCTTAAAGACAAGAAAATAATTTGATATTAATTTTTGAGACCTGCAAACAGCTCTTCAGTTGTGAGCTTGCATTGGAGGTATTCATCTCTGCAACAGAAGTGCTTATGAGTATGCAGTGATTATTAAAAGGAAGTTTTTTAGCATGTTTAGTAGATTTTCAGAGAAGAGTGAGTACTAATTAACGTGAGAAGTTGCACAGCAGCCTTTCAGAACTGTATGTTTATTAGGTTATACATAAAATCTCTTGGCATGCGCTGTTAAGGGAAAAGGATACTTTAATAAAAATTTCTGCTCAGATAATAGAATTTTTGTACAATGAGCAATAATAGTCTCCATTTCCAAAGCACCTTGTGTAAATTGGGTATTAAAATTGAACTATGAACTAGAACATTGACAAAAGAAATCCTTTTCTGTGGGCTTGCCTGATTCTGTAGCTAACTGCCATTATTTGGTGTTTTTCTCGGTTTCTATTAGGAAACTGTGAGGTAAATAGCTCTATGAAGAGTACAGTAACATGTTACAAATTACTTTTACTTTTGCTTTTTATTTTAAAAGTTCCATGCAAGTTGCTGCCTCCATAAAGACATTGTTACCTTATAAAGTTTTCACAGTGTTAAATATATTTGAATGTGAATAAGGTATTCGGAGTGATGAAATACCAGATGTGAGGTATCAGGTTTCATGTTTATTCATCTGTTCCTGCAATCATTGTACAAAGATATGCTCTTGTATTTTTTTCCCTCCTTTTTTTGTTCTCTCAGCAACATGCACCAAATGAAAGCAGTGGAGATGGGACTCGTATTCTGAAGGCCACTGTTTGGGGGTTTTAGGTTGTAAAAAGTGTCCAGGAACACTCTGGCAGTGCTGGGCTTGCTTGGTGTGTGCTGAGCCCTGAGCCAGCAGGGCAGGGCAGGAAGGGCCAGAGAGATGGAGTCTGCTGGAGAAGTTACTGCTGAAATTGGTTGGGTTATGAGCAAATCTGCCCTGGTTTGTTTCTGCAACGTGGTGATGTTCTTGCAACATCAGCAGGCCGTGCTTGCAAGAGGGCAAGATCTGGTTTTGTGAGCCCAGCCTGTGGAAAGGAGGGGTTGTTGGGCTTGCTTGCCCTCGAGGATTTCTGAAATGTGGGGGAACAGGGTTTAATCTTTCTCCTTGGGCTTTCAAGAGTAAATTGGCAGTGCTTTGAGATAAAGTGACAGAGTCTTCATAACGTGGAGAATTTTCTTTCTTTTTTTTTCCCCTCCCTGCCATAACCTCCTATCCTAAAGAGAAAATCTAGGTGGGACAGTGAGAGCTGTGTGTGATAAGGGTATAAACTCCTCCTTGGGGAGCAGGCTGTGGTAAGCTCCACAGCAGAAAGTGTCAGCAATGTTGTGGAAGGTACATGGATCGAGCTGTGGATTGAGTATTCCATTGGCTGGATTGGATTGGGTTGGGAGGATGATGTATTCCAAAGGAAATGGGAATGTATGCTAGAATGTTTTGCTGAAAAAGATGCATCAGAAGGAGCATCATTTAAAAGTGATTTTTAGCACTTGGGCTTTGTCCTCTCTCCACTAAATGTGCTCTCTTCAGTCACCCATACAAAGGGGATCTGGCAGAAAGTTGTGTGTAGCCTTTTCATGGCAAAGGCAACAGTGCTGCCCCAGGCTCCCAGAGCTAAGCAGGCACTGCATGCAGGAGGCACTGGCAACATCAGTTCTTGCCTGAAACTAAGTGGAAGCTACCAGGACAGGTTCAGATCAGGCATTTGTCCACTTCAGAGTGTGGCTAATCCTATTTAAACAGCCACACTAAACAGAGTAAGAGTGTGTTTTCCCTTTAGATATCATTCCTCTGGTAATACCCTTGTTTAGAACTGATACACGTTAACATGAGGGCACTGAAGTGATGCAACCTCACTGGAACATCCAGGATACATCTAGGTGGTTGTCCACGGTCATTTGTATTAGCTTGTTTTTCTCCCAGCACTGGTTTCTCAAGATGAACTTGTGATCCTGCAATTGCAGAAGGCAGAGCTTTGCAGCTTTAAGAAATAGCTGTCGTGCTAGGAGGTAGTTAAAACAGTCCTGATCAGGCTGACGTAGTGTGTTAGTTGGTTGCACAGTACTGAGAGATCAAGATAGTTGAAAACCCTGCATGTAGATAGCGTGAAAGAAAATCAACTTGTTTATTTGATCTCGTTCCTTGCAGAACTGGGGTCGCTCCTAGGGCAAACACCTTCTCATTCAGGCAACCTGGGGACACCTGGAGTTGGACAAGTAAGGCCCACTTGAGGGTTATGATGGGCTGTAAGGCTTGAATTCCTCTTCATGGGACCAGTATGGGACTATGGTGGAAGTGTCTGCCCTTCAAACATCAGCTGAGTTATGTCACACTGTGGTGGCAGCAGAGCAGTGACACATCCCCAGACAGGGCCTGACGAGGGGATGGGCAGGGTAAGTTATGGCCGTGTTGACACTCTTGTTCTGGGCACCTTCATGGAAGCACAAGAGGTGTGAAAACCCAGAAATTGTTGTTTGGTGAAGAGAGAGATTTGGACAGCACAGGGAGCATCTTACATGACCAGCAACAGGAAAAAAAAAAAAAATTGATCAAAAATTGACCCCTCAGCTGCCATCAAACCATCACTATGGTTTATGCCAGCACCTGAGAGTGCTGGATTGGGGAAGTCCTAGATGGCTGCTCAAGATGGGCTGGGGGCCAGAGAGATGAGTGCTGAAAACCAGACATCTGAACCATGCTAGAAGAGAAAATTCATCCTAACATTCCCACTGTTCCCATAGAGGGTTTGCTCCATGCAGGTATGATAACAAATAACACCGTGGGGAACAAGGAGCAATGGGAACACAAAGGAATTTTACAGCACTTTTGGTTTTCTGGAGACATGCAATCTCCTGAGAAGTAGGTTTGTGTCCCACCCCACACCTCACTGGGGTGATCCTGGACTGAACTGTTGGAGAGTAAATGCTATGGTGGTTGTGACATGAGTCTTACACAATTCCCCAAGGGCCTGCTATTCAAAATTAATATGTATCTTATCTGAGTCTTATGGGGATTTCCTAACAGATGCATGAAGGGGTTTTTTTTTTTGGTTTGTTTTGTTTTGGTTTGGTTTGGTTTGGTTTGGTTTTTTTTGTGTCCTTGAGATGTTGCATTTAATACCATTGTGTGAATATTTTCCTACCCTACAAATAATTTCATGTGGGGCACTTGGTCTGGAACATCAGACAGAAACACTTCAGGCCCTGGGCTTGCAGATGATTCAAGTCTGGAATTTGAGTTTGAGAAATTAGACACTAATGGATTAACAGTTTACAGACTTTCAGCAGAAGTAATGGTTTAGTTAGTAGAAAAAATGCTCCTCTGCAATTTTTCTGGTTTTGTTCTAGGCATACAAAGTGTTTACACTGTTTGACTAAGGAACTCGTTTTTGTAAGCATAAATAATACAAATTGGGTATATGAATGTGCTAATTCCATTTCATGAATGCTCTTTTAAACACGCAGAAGTGGCAAGGCTTGTTAAACCTAATGTAAAAGGGACAGCAATACATCCCAAATTCACGAGGGAGTTGGAACCCTGAGGAGGCACTGCAGGCTGTGGGTGGTGCTGGGATGTCAGTCAAGCACCATCCCAGTTTTACCTACAGGATACTCAGGCACTGTTAATGGGAACTGTGGTCACCACTCACCTTGTCTGGGGTGAGTAGTCAGTGTCACTACTGCAACTGCTTAATTACACCCTGCTCCAGCTAGGCCAGGCCTCCTGAGGATTTCCTGGATTTCATGCTTCTATTGAGATCTCCTTTCTGTCTTGAAGGAGGCAGTCAGCTTGCCAGAGGTTACCAGGTGTTTAGGCCTTCACAAAAGATCAGGTCATCAACCCAACTCCTTGTT
Source organism: Pycnonotus jocosus (assembly GCA_013400435.1). Classification (NCBI taxonomy): domain Eukaryota; kingdom Metazoa; phylum Chordata; class Aves; order Passeriformes; family Pycnonotidae; genus Pycnonotus; species Pycnonotus jocosus. The sequence continues at coordinate 400,518 of VWYP01007836.1, read as the reverse complement.
TGGTTGCCCTCCTTGGAGGAGGGGGGGCTCAGGGGACCCCAGAGGTAGGGATGGATTTGGCTTGGGCTGAATCTTGGTTTGTCTTGTAGGCAACCATATCACTCTTGGTACCTGGCAGTTTTTGGGACAACAGCACAGAAAACATGCCTGGAGGTGTTAGGGAGCATATTCCAGTAATCTGTGTGGAAGGAGGTGAGGTAGAGTATGCCAAGTTTGCATACAATAAAGAAAATGATTTTTCAGTTTGCCTAATTTGTCATCATTGCAGCAGAGCTAAAACATCTGAAGGTTACTTGCCTGAATCTGCCTAATTTTTTTTTTTTTTTTTTTACTTCTACTGTTACATCAACTGGTGTTTGGTTAGCATGGAAATGGATTAATTAAATAAAAATCACAGTTTAAATTGTGGGGTTTTGTCATGCTAGCAATGCAGGTGAGTAAGGAACACAGTTGAGAAACACATCTACAGCTGCTTGGATTCAGCACCAGTTTTAGCCCTAAAGTAAGAGGTAACACTGCTGTCTTAGACATGGAGAAAAGGAAAATGTTAGCCCAGCTGGGTCCCAGTTTCAGGGGCTTGGGGACAGCAGCCTGGGTATAGTTGACAACTGAAAATTTTCCATAGGGAAAGTAGTCTTTGGATCGTTTTAGCAGGTGCCTTCATGTGGCCTGCTAACTTCAGCATTTATTTCTTTGAACAAGAATTGCATTTTCATTTGTTTGGTTCTTCATTGGGTGGACTTTCAGCAACAAACCTTTCATTACAATTAATGGTGAAAGAAGTGTTTACTAATAGCAGTATATAAATATATGCACATACATATATGTGCAAAGAGGTTTATGTGTGTGAATTAAATATGCTCCAGCCAATTAAAATGTATTTAGGAGTCCTCAACCAGGAGGTTTGCACACAAGGAATTGGCCACCTCTTGGCTTGGACCTTCCTTTGCTTTGGCAACTGAAAGCAACCTCCCGTGAGAGCGCTCTGCGAAGAAATAGCGTGATTCATATTTGTAGCTGTTATTAGGCAGGCATGTAGGCATATATTTAGGTAGGTGAGGTATGCAGGCATACATTGTGTGCTACATATTTAGGCTGCACGGGATATTTTTAGCTGCAGGAGGCCCAATCACCAGCGCGCTGAGGAGAATTGCTGTAAGGGATAGCGCACGGAGGAGCCGCCCGCAGAATTTTCCATCCTGCCAGGCAGCGAGGAAAGGCCACTGGAGCTGCATAGCTGGGTGGCCAGAGGAGTGCCATTAACAGGTGGGACAGCTCAGAAAGCCCTCTGGCCTGGCTGCCCCGAAGGCTCTTGATCTCTCTCAGCCCCCATTTGGGAGCAGTTGTCCCAGGTGCCAGCCTCCCACTGACCCCTGTGAGCGTGACACACGCAGGGCTGGTGGGGAGCCTGGCATGTGAGCTTAGCAGAGTGCTCAGTAACAGGGAAGATGCATTAGGGCTGGAAATGCTGAGCTAAAAAATTAAAACGAGGTAAAGTAGCCATTAAAAACCCACTTCTATTAAAATTATGAGACAGGAAATTTTACAAGCTGCCCTTGCCCAATGAAGAAAAGCAGCCTAGAGGGACTAAATAACTTGTCTGATGTCATCAGGGGTTTTATAGCAGAGCTGGGAATTGAGCCCTCTTCCCCCCGGTGCCATCTAAGCTTTAATGCTGAAGGGGGTCCTTTCACAGCTTATCCAGTGACCCTTGGGGAGTTTAGGGCAACCGTGGCAAATCCATGTTCCTGAACCACATCCTGTGTGCTTCTTCTGGAGAGTACAATCTCTGCATAATGTGACCACAGGATGCCATGCTCCTCTAACAAGGGAGCTGACTAAATGCCATTTTATTATTATTAGACGTTTTCTTAATGTAGTAGTTCCTTGAAACCAAACAAGAAATGGTCCTTGAGGTGCTGTATGCTGTGTACAAATCATGGAGAGCCACAAGGAGTCTTAAGGGTTATATGGAGAGGAGAGAGAGAAAGTGGATAGGAAACTGAGGCAATATTTAGCCCCATATTGATGATGTGGTCCTTCTACGGAATAAGAGAGAGGCTGCTGAAAATAGGATTATTTAATTAGTTCACATCATCATTATTCAAGAGACAAAAAAGTATGTAGCCTTATCCAAAGAAGTAATCTAAGAGGTCTTTACTCTGTGCCAAACTAAAATTCTGCTATTTAATTACCGATTTAGAAAATATCTTGGGCTCAATTTCCTCCTCAGTTACAGTATTATAAATCTAATGGAATAGTCTAAGATTTATGGCAGTATAACTGAAGGCAGAATTGGGTCCCTTATGTTTAAAACTTAAGTTTGCCACAGAAGTAATAATTCCTGTTTTCTAGGCAAGAGTTTAAGAATTTTGCAGACCTCTGTTTCTGTAAAAGAAATATGAACTACAGTAGTGTGGGTGAGTGATTAATGCTGGAGGGGATGTCTAGGGGCAATCGGAATTGGCTGGTGTGGAAAATCCATGTGCAATTCAGATTTAGGATCTGTTTGCAGATGCCTCATAATTTAAAATGTCAAAAAAACTCCCCAAACCTTCAGCCTTCATGTAGTAAATTAATATACTGTGTGTTCAGTGTGCAGCAGGCTTTGCTGAAGTAATACCCTCATATGAGGTGTGAACTCATCCCAGTCCCCTTAGTAAGGACTTAAATTCAAAATTGATCGTGACTCTTTACATCCTGACAGCACCTAAATCACATTTAAAAAAATCCCAGTTCTGTTTTTATTTAAATCATGTGTGTAATGACTTAAAAAGGAAATGCCCTATTTATTCAGACCTAAAGAAATCTTGTGTCAGTGCAGGTCTATTTTATCCACTGGCTTGTCATTCTCTAAAGGAAGGGTCTTTCTAATGGGCTCTTTATTGTTTCTTCTCAGCTTCCACTTAGGAAAAGAGCTCAGCTTTAGATGTTTTCAGAGGTGAGTTGGGATGTGCCTGTATCCTCTTTGGAGGTGCCTGGTGCAAGCCCATCCCCACTGAACAGGCTGAGCAGGTCTGGGGGAGCCCTGGCCCTTCCTTGGGGCTGCAGGGGATGCTGTGAGCACGGGCAGTTTCCCCAGGAGCACACTCAGTGAGCTGGAAATGTGCTGCTTTGGGCTTTAGGGCACTTCTGAGAAGTTTATGCTTTTTGTACAGTGCTGTAGGCCTGCAGTGCATTGTAGACATGGAAAGGAGTTATAATGCAAAACTAAACCAAAATATGATCCCCTTAAAATGATGGAATTCTGTATCTGTTCAGAATGGCCAATTTTAATTTAAATACAGTATTTAGGTCCAAGGTACATTTCTAGGAGCTTTATTTAGGAATGGATTGAAGAGTTAATTATTCCAACTTTGCCCTCAGTTTCTCTACTTCTTCAGTGGTGCAGGGGGATGAGGCATGAGGGTTGTGATCAGTTCATCACACATCTTTGCTTCTGTTCCTTCCTTCTCAAGGGAAGGACTCCTTACACTCTTCCCCAGCTCCACTGGGGGGGTCCATGGGGCACAATTCTCCATGGACTTTTCCCAAGTGATTCCTTCCCAGGGGCAGCAGTTCTTCCCGAACTTCTTCAGTCCTTCAGAAACACGCTGCTTCAGCATGGGGGTCACAAGTCCTGCCCAGCATGGGCTTCTCCTGGGGTCACAGCCTCCTCCAGGCACCCACCTGCTCAATATCCATCCTCATGGTGGATATCTCACCATCCCCGTGCCCTTCCTGTGCTCAGGGCTCAGCTGCCCCACCATGGGCTGTCCCAGGGGAATCTCAGCCCCAGTGCCTGGAGCACCTCCTGCACTGACCTGGGTGTCTGCAGAGCTGTTCCTCTCACACATCTCACTCCTCTCTTTGGCTGCAGCTGCCCAGGGCTTTTCCCTCCCTGCTAAACCCTTTCTCTCAGGAGCAGTTCCCCTGTCACTGATGGAGTGTCTCAGAGCTGGCTGGCATTGGCTCTGTCAGATATAAGGGCAGTTCCTGGCAGCTTCTCACCCCTGTAGCCCCTCACTGCCTAAACCTGGCCATGCAAACCCAGTGCTCTGTGAAAACAGTGGCTCTGAATGAACATAAAACAGCTCAATTTTTAGTACAGTCCTGACTTGATGCATTGATCCGTGATACCTGTGACTTTTATGTATGGGTTTTGTTTGTTTTTAAAAACACTGATAAGTCATTAACTACCTAAAAATCAGTTGAAATTTAAAGGAATAAACCACCCTGTTGTCACTGAGGTATTTTGCAACCTAAGCAAAGGCTCAGGTATTCCAGATATGATAGATGTGCAGATTGCATAAGACATTATGCATTGCTGGCTCTAAGATACAGAGTCCTGTCTGCCCTTAAACCCTTTGTTCTCCTGGCTGAATGCAGTTAATTAGCAACCGTCTCCATAGCAACTGCCTCATAGTACAAAAACATTGTCTCGTTTTTGCAGTTTAGCTTATCACACTGTTTACCTGAAGGGCTTTTCACTGCGTTCACTCTCATTTGAGTTGGCTCCATGCCTGCTCACGGAAGTGAATTGTCAAGGCAGAAAAACACCATGGCAGCAGGATGCTGAGCAGGGCCCTGTGTGTGCAACCAAAAACATTAAAAAAGTTCTGTGGAAGCAGAAGTTGGAAGTTTGCAATGATTTATGTCCAGTTTTAAGGCACGTGACTTGCCAGGAGTATAGTGCATTTTAAAATACTGCTGCGCTTCTGGGCCTGTTTTACAGATTGCCCTACGTTGTGTTCCCTTGCCTGTAACATCCTCTCAAACCCACGACCCTCACAGGCACAGACCTTCATCCAGGGCCATCAGGAAACTTGCCTCCCTCCAAACCTGGGCTCTTTCAGGCAGCTCCAGCTCATTCTTTAAGAGGATGCTGCTGTACCCTGGTCAGCTGTGTCCATCCTTGTAGTCCTGTCCATTTTCCTTTATGCTGGTAACATTTCAAGAGAAATCTGTGAGATGTGGTTCATCTGATAAATGAGTTAGGAAGGGAAGAGGAAGATCTATTTTGGTCACATAATACGCTGGAGATTTAGATTTATTTGTGTCAGCCATCACAGTGATGCTAAAATACCTGCTGTGTACTCATATGACTCAGGAGTTTCAATGGGCTTAGATTTGTGCTAATATGATTTTGTTGGTGTAGGATGACACATTTAAATCACGTTTGAACTTTAGACAGGGGTGTGGCCACATATTCACACACCTCTGTAGAGGCTTTCTGGAAGGTGTGAGTGTGTCATTGAAATGACAGTTTCAATCCTGGCCTGACACCAGGATGGTACTGCATGAGAGGCCATGTGAGAAGAACTGTTTTCTTGCTCATTAATGCTTGATTTGTTGTGGTTTGTTTGTTGGTTTTTTGGGGTTTTTTTCTTAGTTGGCAGTAAAGTGGATGAGAGGCTGATCTAGACTGGGATAATTCTCATTTTTGTCCTAGGCAGACCAGAAAGCAGAACTTGTCCTTCAGCCACACCACCATGCACGGCCTCCCTTCCCTTTCCCAGTGACAATTTCAGCTGGCAGAGGTCATTTCCCTTTCAGCCCTGGATGGCATCTGGGGCTGCTGCATCTTGATAAAAAGGCTTCATTCAATATGAGGTGTTTGAAACAGTCTCTCCACAGATATGAGAAGGTGTTTTGGGCTCTCTCAGGATAAAAAGCAGGAAGCCTGCAAAGGCTGCCAGTAGTGCTGGTGTAGTCCATTCTGCAGAGCTTCTGGTTGATAGAGGGGTATTCCCTGCTCGTGTCCATGTCCCACTCATATTATTCCACATTCACTATCCTTATTAGTAATATTTGAATTACAGCAGTGCTGCAAGTCTGCAGGCAGGATAAAGGCTCCATTGTAGCAGGTCTTGTGCTCACAAGATGAGCCAATCTCTGCTCCAGCTGCTGGCAGTCTGTTTTAAGGCCAATAGTGCAAGTGGGTTTATCACAGGGATAGCAGAGAGGGAGAGAAAATGCTACAAATGGTAGGACACCCTTGGTGACGTGGGTGACTGCTCATTTATGTGTCTCAGGGACTTTGGATGATGTTTGCTACACTTGTAGCTGTAGAGCTGGAGGCAAATGAAATGCTTTTATTTTTGCTGCTCATCCTCATGGCCAGCACTGTGACCACAGGGCTTGGGAAGGGGAGGGGAGGTGGGCAGAGCAACTCGAGGAGGTGCCAGACCAAAGGGTGGGTGAGGCTGGCGACAAAAGGGCTGCTGAAGTGGGGGAAAAAAAAATTCAGCGTGATAAAAGGCCTCAGTGTTTGTCCAGAGCAAGCTGCCTGCACCTTCAGGCTGCCACACAGCCTGAAACCTGCTAACCCTCCTGGTCACTGACATGGTTGGAACAACAGATGCTGGAAGTCAATCCCCACTTCCTCAGAGTGTGTGAGGCTGTTTGCTCACATTCACAGATCCTCCACAAACTCTCTTTGTGTGGAAACCACAGAGAGTGTCCAAACTGTCAGGGTGTTTTCCAGCTTTCATTGGCACTTAGCATTGTCAGCACCTTTGAATCTGCATCTCAGTTCCTCTGAAGCCAGACTTTGCTAGGTACCCTTAGGGGTCCAGAAATGGAAAACTCTAATGGCCTGAAAAAGCCTGCTAGAACTTGACGTTATTTAATTAACTTAAAGTAGAGCTTGGCAGATGGCAAAACAGTGGAAAGGACCTCCCTTTATAAAAATATGGGCCACATCCTCAGCTTGTATAAACTGGCAGAGCTCCACTGAAATAGATGTTCAACTTCTGTCAATTAGCAGGGAAGAGAAAAACTTCTGAAAACAGGAAAAACAGCTTATAAGACCACAGAAATATCAGTGGGGTTCAGGTACAGAAGTTGTTTTTAATGCTTAAGACTGATCCACTTCCAAAGCGACTGTATCTTTTACAGTCTTGTTTTTGTTGATGTGCGATTCAGAGAAAGAGTTTGGCTTGCTTTGCCAAAGCTGCATTAAGTCTGCACATCTTGCAGCAGTGGGATGTACTCTGTGTTGGTTTCTGCAAGTCATTCACTTATGAAAGTGAGACATCAATAATTCATTCTAGTAAAGCCAGTCTCCAGAGTTGTGTAAATTCATCTATTATGTGACAACCCTAACCAACTTTAACATTTTTTTTCGAATTGCAGAACTTTGATTGAAAGTTGTGAGCTCACCTCAGTCTTTTCCAGTGAAAATTCTTGCTCAGATGAAATCTCCCATATGTTTAAAAGCTGTTGCATTCTTACATGTTAATATTTCCCATTAATTGCTTGGATTCTTTTGTTTTGTTTTGTTTTTAATTGGAAACATGAAAACAAAGCCTGAACAACAAAGCTGACTGCTCACTTGTCCCATTTCATGGTATCAACCTGACAGATTTATTAAGTCTATAAAAGAATCAGGTCAGAATTGGAAGTGAACTGAACTTGCTGAAAGCAATGCAGTGTTCACAATCTGCTTTCAGACTGGCTTTTCTGTACCTGCTCATTTTTCTTTGTATGAAACCATCTGTGTAATTTAAGGCGCTGCTTCAGGTTAACCCCTTACTATAGAATATTACGAGGCTTCAGAATTTGCTGGCTCCAAGCTGCAGATTGGGGTACAGAAATAAAAGCAGCAAGAAGGAAAGCTAACTTTAGAATAGAGCAGTGAGAGGGATTTGTGGTATTGTTACAGGATGCTAAACTTGTGCCCTGCAAACAGTTGTGAAGTCACGTTTCTGGAGTGGGTGCTGAGCCAGCCTGTCCCTGCTCCCACCCACCAGGGCACGTGGTGATCCAGGCAGGAGGTGAAGGAGGAGGAAGTGGGAGAGAAATTGTCTCTGGTGGTGCTGCACAGCCGGCCATCCCCGCGTGGGTGCAGCCTCCCCGATTGTTTTCTATTTATTTATGATTTATTTCGTGATTTCGCGTCACCGCGTGACATTTCACAAGTTCCTCGCATTCCGTGCGTCGCGTGGCTCAGGGTCAGTGGCCATTTCTGTCACCTTTGATGCTGCCACCTGCAGCTGTCATTGCTGCTGGGGGGGCACCTGGGCACCCCATCCTGCCACCTCCTCCCCCAGTGCCCAGCAGTGATGGGGCCATGCTGCCCTGCAGGGGTGAGCCGGGCCCCAGCCATTCCTGCAGCCTTCCCAACATTCCTGCCACCTTCTGCACCACCTTGGAGTTATTTATGTTATTATTGGAGTTATTTATGTATATTATTTTCTCAGCAGTGGATGTGCACAAGGTGTGCTGTGGCCACTCCAATCGTCAGCAGCTGTGACAAGTGTCCAAACCTTGGGCAGAAAGTTGGCATGGATGGCGACTTTCCAGCCTGTGTTGGCATTTGGCCCCAGGATAGCCAAGCAAGGGGCCTTGAGAGGGAAAGGCAGGGCACCCCTCTTCTCACCTGCTGGAGGCAGAAGCCACCAGGAGCAGAATCCAGCTCTGTGCCTCCAGCGGGCTAAGTTGGCTTCTTCCATTTTTCCCCTCAAGGAAGATTCATATATCCCTATTAATAAATTACAAACCGTAGTAAATGACTTGAGAGCACTATTTAGTGGCTCTAGGGCTCTGCTGTTTATGAAACCATCCATTAAAATAATGTATTTTGCTTGTGTATCCTTGGAGTTAGGGAAGGTTTGATGGGAGTCTGAGAGCTGGCATGTGTTCAAGCCAGGGAACAGGCACGTGACATTTTTGTGATAAGAGTAATATGACAGCTTGGCCTATAGCATGCCTGTTATTGAAACATCTAAATGACCTGAGAATTCATGGTTAAATGAGTAGACTTTCAGTGCCGTGTGTAACTCCAGGTCTTATTATTTTTGCAGCACCAGACTTCATAATATGCAGTGCAAAATACTTGCAATTGTCAAATTGCTGGTGAGAATTGAAAGTTGTACTGGACAATCGAATGAATTGTTGGGCTGGCTACCACAGGCAAAGCTTGATTTCTAAGGTTGTGTAGATTAAACTATAAAAGATAACCTAAGGTCATAGATATAAAGCCTAAGAAGAGCTTTCCTTGTACAAAATTGTCTTTACGGGCTGTTAAGAAGAACGGTGCTGAAATACAGAACAAAACTCTCTGTACAAAAATTGTAATAGTAGGTTACACATGAAAAGCCAGATTCACCTGTGCATCCCCCTGGAGTTTCTTCAGCACAGACAAGGTGAGGCTCTGGCCAGAAAAGCAGCTCCTCTGGGGAATTGCATAATGAAAAACCTGGCCTGTAGCCACTGCAGTCGAGAGAGTGCTGACAAGGAATTTTTTTGCATCTATTCTTGCTGTTCTGTTTTGGCAAGTCACAAGGCAGGATTTCACCTTGTCCTGAAAGCTGCGAGGGTGGTATATTTTTATTTCACGTAAAGAATGTTAGAAAAAGACCACTCTCAGGCAAGACTGCGTGGCCATGGAAGGCTGAGCTGAGCTGATGGGTTATTTGCAATGGCATTCCATCCAAATGAGGTTTGTGGGCACAAGGGTGCTGTACACATGAGCTCGCTGCACACAACTCAAATCAGAATCTGAATTTGATTTTTGACACAGTGATCCTGTGTCTGGGTAGCTGCTGGAGGTCTCTTCAGGCAGCTGGGACTGAACACCTGTGCCATGCATGATTTAGCTGGAATACCCCTGCAGAACCCACAGGAAATCAGCAACCTGTTGAAAAGGGAGGCTCAAATTAATTTTTCTTGCCGAAGAAGCGACTGTTTGATTCAGGAGTTCAAAATTCCAGGCAAGGCTCTGACATGCTGCCTTTAAAACAAAGCCACTGTGCCTAATAAAGAGGGGTGTGTGCCTGTGTGTGCCTGAGCACTCTGTGTGTGTGTTTGAACATAATGGGGTTTATTAGGAGCTCTGGGAGGAATCAGCCAGGAGGAAGCATGTGATGGGTGAGTTTATTTTACAGCATCGCCCTCCTGGTCCAGAAACTTTAGATACCAAAGCTGTGGTGGAGGCTGAAGTGCTTTGGTGTAATGGGACAGAAAGTGGATCCGTGGACCTGTGAATGGGCTGAGTTTGGGACAAGAGGAGCTGGTACCCAGGGGGAAAAAAATGAAAGCCCAGGGAGGGGTACATTTTTTTGTCTGAGTTTCCTGCATTGATGTCTCACTTAGAGGCAAATGCAAGTCTGTGTGTAGAAACAGAAAAATAAAGAAATAGGGGACTGGAGGAGGAAATATAATGGATTTTGACTTAATTTTTGTGCTGTAAGTAGAAGACAGGCTGTGAAATGGTCATGAGAGAAATGCAAAGCATTTGGAGCTTAAGCAATGGAAATTTGGTGTTAGGGTTCTTGACTCCAGGTTGACACTAAACAGACAGAGGGAAGATGTCTGTAACACACAGGGTTGCTAGGTAAGGAAACACAAGTATTTGTAAGCAGTGGAGTTCTTCATATATAAAAACTAAGGTAATAATCAGCTTTTTCTTCTGCTGTATTCCTTAACACTTTAAATCACAGCGAATATTTGCAGTAACAGGCCCAAAAGGCAAAATATATATACAAAATTGTTTAAACCTAGACCTCTAAAGCCATTAACAGGCAAGATGTAGAAAGGACCTGCCTGACAAAGATGCTCACAGCACGTTGCTGTGCCACCTCAGTAACCTGAGCTTTACAAACAGCTGCTGCATGCAAGGTTGTAGCTGAGGTCATTCCACATCCCAAAAGCCAGCCAGAAAACCTGCAAGCAACTAATGCTGGACATGTTCCTGCATACTTTGCCGACCTGCAGTCTGTCAAAACCAACCACTGTTGGTGAGCTCCTGGTTTCAGCGAAATCTGCAGATTTTGGAGATTTCTTGTGTGTGTGAGGAAACTGAGTGATGCCTGGTGTGTGCTCGGAGGGTGGCTCAAGATGGGGGGTTTGTTTCTGCAGCTGAGTTTAGAGGAAACTTGTCAGTGTCTTTGGTGGCACCTGAATTTCTGCAACTCCTCCTGACCCTGCTCAAATCAGTGCAAAATCTCTGGACTGCAGAGGGTGTAAAGAGTATCGAGCTTTTGAAAGCTTACAGTAATGTATTCATGACTCTTATTTGTGCTAAGGTCTCATGTAAGAAACACTGAGTAGAGCTGAAAGCTCCACAGAGTTTGTCTTCCAAGTAAATCCAGCTGAATTTTCTTGCTCCAGCCCCTGCTCAGGCCAAGCTCCCCTTTCCTCCACAGAAGGACTGACACAAAGCAAATGTGCCCATCTTGGGAAAGGAAAGCAAGCAACTCTATTAAAGCTGAAATGTTTGCTTTAAGGATAAATCAGTTTACATAATTATTTCGTTGCACAGGTGGGCTTTTCTTTGAATCCCTCCACTTTCTGTAATAATGACTCTGAAGTTCAGTCAAGTTACTTTTGAATAGCCTTTTTTTTAAAAAAATACTTTTTGAAAGTCTGCAGCTGCCATTGATGTTGATGAGGTAAAATGTTCTATCACTTTGCACATTTCTATTAAGCAGTGGGTTGGAAAGGCAGCATAATTGGGAAGCCCTGTCATATCTTTGACAGATGCTTTCTAACATTGCTGTGTTTTGCCCAGCTATGACAGAACCCATCAGAGTGACACATATTTCAGCTGTCTCCTGTTTGGATCTGTACACTCCAGGAAAAAGGAGCATTTCCTCTCCTCCAGGAAAATGCTGCAGGAGGGCAAGGCCCTCCACTATGGGGTTTGGGTGCTGGTCCACACATGGCAGATCCTGACAGGATTTCTCTGCCTGGTTTTCACTGTGGGCTTTTCTATTCTGTGGCTGTGGCAGGAGTAGGAGGCCCTGACAATTGGTGTATTTATTCATTTATTAATTCATTTTTTTATCTCGCACAGCAAAGTTCTGCTCTTGGGTTTGAAATGGGGGTGCTACTTAATATAAATAATAATCAGATGGGTATGTCACTGGTTTCTCAATGCTAACATTCGGCTTCATGCAGCATTTTTCATGAATCATTTCCGCAGCTCCTCTACCAAGGAGAATTTATGTAGCAGGTTTCTTTTGGCAAATACAGAGGCTGACTGAATTTAAATGTAGGCATTATTTGAAAGTATAGTGCCAGCTGCAAGTATGTGTAAAAAGTATAATGGGTAGTTAAAAGAACATTATTTTCATCTCAAAACTATTAATTTTATAACTCCTAATAGTATTTATTTGTCACTTTTGGGGGAAGTCAGACAGAAACCCTATAGTTTCTCCCCTGTGTAGTCAATTTCTTACGGTAAGGAGCTTTTCACATAAGAAAAAACCAATTTGAATACACTTAGAAATAAAACCATGGTAAGTCTGAAGTCTAAAAATACTAATCATCAGAAACTGGATAAATGAAAACAGTTAGTTAAAAATTAAAATGGATTTTGTCCCTTTCATTATAGGCAAAAAGTACAGTGTGAAATGCCATTGTAACTGGAGTTGACTGTAAATTCAGCTCTGGATCAAGCCTCACATGGCTTGAAATAAAACAGAGATATTACTCTGACTAATTTTGCATTGTAATAGTTATTTAATGCTTACAATGAAGCCTTGTCCTCAGGGTTTTATGCTTTAGCTGTTTCGTACCCACGCCTTGTAGTTATTAAGTAGAGACAAAGCTGCCATTTTTTCAAATGGCATAATGTATATCAGTGTGTGTCCATGAAAAACATCAGAAATAGACATTTTCTGGTAGAATACATCAACTGTATGAAATCTGGAACAGTTTATCCAGCTTTGGAAGTTTCTTTAAGCAGTTCATAAGCCATAAGTAGATTTCTATAAATACCAATGGCTGTCATTTCCAAAATTTACAGGTCTTAACTTTTACAGAAGTAGAATTTGCTCCATTTGTGTTCCGTCATATGCTTTCAGTTAATTCCAAGCTTCTTCTCATATTAACAAACTAATTTCACCCTATTGGCCAGGAAGTACTTTGTAATGATTTTATTTTGCTTTTATTAAACTACTGAAAATGCATTTACTTTGCATTTCTGTCCGAAAGAGTTTTCTTGATCCTGTGATGTTTGGTTTTAGCCACCTTTTACAGGTCTGTAATGAGTGGCTAAATGCAATATTGAAACAGAATTTGGAGTGCTTCTGGAGGGGTTTTTTATGTCAGGACCACAGCATTAGACCTAAGCACCCATGTATCCTGATGCTTATGTAACAGGATAAAGGAGCAAGTCTGGTCACAATAAATGTGTGAAAATTCAGAAGTCTTAGTGCTCAAGGGCAGACACTGATGGTACAACTGTAGTTCTCTGGGCCCTAACTGGGGGCCTGAACATTTAATGGACAAGCTCATTTTGATCTGAATAATCCCATTTGAAGTTGAGGTCAGAATCATTCCTTCCTGAGGGTGGGAGAAGGCACGTGGGAGCCACACAGTAAAAACGCAGGGGAAATCATCTGCCCATGTGAAATAATGCCATGGGCTGTTCCTTTGCCTTGGGCAGTAAGTCCTTACCCTTGGAAAAGAGCCAGATGCTCACATCATGTAAATCAGCATGATTTTCACTGGCATGCATGAGTGCGTGCCCATTTACACCACGGGAGGATGGAAGTTGTTGGGGTTTTGTTTGTATTTTTTTTTTTTCTGAAGCTCTCTGGTTGTGTTTCTTGACATATACTTGGATATCATCTGAGTGCCAGCCCTGTCAAATATTGTATTGAATATCAAAAGGCTCCTGCATCTCAGATGGCAGCTGGGAGACTGAACAAGGGTAGTTAGGCTGTTGTGAGACCCATGTGTGGATGTGATTTGCACATGCAGAACAAATACTTATGACCTTTCCTGTACTAACTTCTTGCAATTAGGAAAGCTCTGTGACTCAGGAAGTTTAGCTGTGTGTTTGGCCAATATTTAATAATTATGAATGAATTACAGATGGTAATTAATTTGAGGAAAATTCTCTTTTCACAAATATATGTAATGTGGCACTAATATGGAAAAAAAGAAAAAAAAACCCAACCAACAAACCCAACTCACAGCCTGTCAGTGATTTAATTGTTTTTCTAGAATTATTATTAAAACTAACTCAGTGAACTGGGTTGAAAGACAAAAATCCCCAGATATTATTAATGTTGTTGTTGTTGTCATTATTTATTATTATCATATTATCCCAATTATTTAAAAACACCAGTTTGAAGATCATATATGCTGCATGTTTTTATGAAGTTCACAGATGAAATCTATGCATTGACCTCTTCCCTGGGGGTTGCCCATCTGTATGTTCTGTTTAAAATTCCCGTGTACTCATCCCACTCTCACAATTTTAATGTAATATTACTGTGGAGGTGAGTCCTTAATTTTAAGTGTTTTAGCTTAATTTTAACTGTTCCATTTTTGGATTGGTGTAAGTATCTGTAGCTAACATAAGGGCCCCTGTAATACTTCTCTGCTCAAAAAACTCCTAATAGGAGCGATTGCCCTGACAGATTGCCGGTAATCTGTCAATAAAGAGATTTTTTTTGGTGTTATGCTTAGTTGTAAGCTCTTTGGGGGAAGGATCATCTCTGTGCTCTCTGCTCAGCACAGTGGGGCTCTGAAGATTTTTCTGGCTTCCCCAAAAGGTGATCACTGTGAGCAGGCAGCTGTTCCCCCATCCCCTCGATGCCCCTGGCATGGATGTGCTCCCGCAGCCACGTGTTGGCAAGCTGAGAGTGGTGTGGGCTCCCACAGCCCCAGGAACTCGAAGATGCCTATGAAATCTGCCTGTCCAGCCAGCCTGGAGCTCTGAAACCAGGTAGAGCCCCATTCCTGAGCCCAGGAACACACAGGCTTGAAAAGGAGCTGCTTGGAAAAGGGGTAATGGCTTGAAAGTGAAGAAGGGTTGATTTTGGTTATCTATAAAGTAAAAGTTCTTTACAATGAGGTGGTGAAATTCTGGGACAGATTGCCTAGAGAGGCTGCAGGTGCCCCATTCCTGCAAACATTTAAGGCCAGGTTGGACAGGGCTCTGAGCTATCTAATCTAGTTTAAGACATCCCTTACTGCAGAAGGGTTGGACTGGATGGGCTTTAAAGGTCCCCTCCAGTCTGAACTCTTCTCTGATTCTCATACAGAGCTGGGACTTAGGCCCAGCACAGGAGCACAGTGAGTTTGGGAGGCACGAGAGGCTCCAAGAACACTCACTGGCTGGGAGAGCTGGCAGCCAAGGTTAGGAAGCCATTAACAGCCAGCATTATGTCATGTCTGCCTTACTGCTGCCAGGCCAGGTTGCTGTTAGAAAATAACTTAAAAGTTCAGGAAAAAAAAAAAAAACCAAAAAAAACCAAAAAAAACCTAAACCCCAAAACAAAAACAAAAGCCACAAAGAAAACCCCCAAGAGTTGGGTTTATTTGCATTCACAAAGAAAGATGTATTTGCTTTAAATTACACAAAGATTGAAAGTGCTGATAGTGGGGGAAAAAAAAATCTTACCTATGGCACTTTTAGTTGACTGAGAAAGTTCAGCCAGCGATTAAACTGCTGAGAGGGAGGAGAGCACAGATTGCATTTCAAAGGGAAATTCAAGCAATGCATTAACGATTATTAATGTGTGTTATTGTTAAAGTAATCATATTTATTATGGTCTAGCCTAGGGAGAACCAGCAAAAAAATGGAAGTCTTGTTCCGGAGACTGCAGAAACACGCACACAGTAGGTGGTCCCTGGCCCTGCAGTCTAAATAGTTGGAGATGGAGTGGATAAAACCCCAGCCCAGCTAAAGGGGAGAACAGCAAGAAAAGCTGTGGGTTTGCATCTGCCCTGCAAGGGCCTGGATAATATCTCCTGCCCTGTTCTCCTTCCAGTGTTTGCTGCAGATACGTGAGGGCTTCTCTATGATCCTGACTGAGAAACAAACAAACAAACAGCCAGATGTGAGGGGTATGGAGTTAGTGATGTGTAGCTGGGCTTGGCTCCCACAGACATAGCAGAGGCTGAGGATGGGAGACAGGATAAATGTGAATGAGCCACAGGCTTGGTTCCTCACTGCTTTGCCTTAAAAACAGAAGAATTTTACACCCACTGGCACAGATAGAAACATCACGGCTGATTGAAAGCAGCAGTTGTTTGTTTGCCATTCAAATATTTTTAGTGGTGCCTATTTTGATCAGCCTGCTCTGCTTGGAGGCTGGTGTCCATGAATGCTTGGTGTAGTAAAGGGTTACAGATGCCATCAGGAAGTGATACCAGTTTCCTAGCTGGAAACTGTTTGGAAAAGCAAGCAGACAAAACCAATCCAAACTGGAATTAGGGCTTTCTTCCCTGTGCATCCAGCCATGCCTGCCATGACAAGCAGCTGGTTTTGCCTCATCTTTCAAACTGAGATGTTTCTAAATGTGCATTCCCCCCGTGCTCTTTGTTGTGCAGTCAGGATCACTGACCCCTAACAAAGAATAAACGTGGTGGGAGAGGTGTTGAACAGCCTGGCTGGAGGTGTGTCCCCTCTCTCAGTCCATGCACACCAGGAGAGGTTTGGGACAGCTGTGCTCCTCCACAGGCAATGCAGGTTGTCCTGGCAAAAGAGGGCATTTGCCACCACCTGATGCTTGTACTTCAGGCAAGATATATCTGCTGTAGGGCTTTTTTTTGAAATTCACTTTTTGCCAGTATTTGTGGCTTCATTAGATCCCGTTTTGAGTCTAGTTGAGTTATGCAAAGTTGAGGTTTCTCCCTCTGCCCCATGGCTGGCCAAGCTGACCTGGAAGCTGAGAGGATGTGTCAGCAGGGCACAGAAAGCATGAAATCTGCAAGCAGGGAGCTCCTTGCTCCAGGGTATGCTCCTGTGGCAGCCCTGTTCCAGCTGACTGTCACAGCAGCTCTGTGAGCACCAGGCCAAGGACATCACTGGTGACAGTGCCTGGCACAGCAGGGCAGGGAGCAGGGAGCTCTGGTGGCCCCTGTGTGAGGAATAAATAGCAGTCCCACACACTCTGAGAGAGATGTGGCTCAGGAAATCCTGGTTTTCTCTGTGCTTTGGTGATGAGGGGCTGCAGTACCTGCAGAGGGATGTAGCTGTGCTGGCCTGGGGCATTGTGCTCTTCCAGCCTCCCCAGCTGGTGAGGAGGGCAGGAAAACCAGCCCTGTACCTCCTGCCTCCTCTTTTGTGCAGCAATTGCACTACAGAGAGCAGAGGCCCCTTATCCTGCCTGTCTCCTTTGACTTACAATTCAGCCAGCTCTAATTATTAAAAAATAAACAAGCCTGTAACTGCTTAAGAGCCTTAAATCCCCTAAATGACAGGGAAATAGCCCCTGAACACCACCGAAATAGTCTCTTCTATGTCTGCCTACCCTGGCAGCAGATACAAATCATCATTAGTGGGTCACTCTGACACAGATCCCTTAATGTAAGTGCTACATTACATTAACAAGCGAGTCAACAATAATATTAGCAATAAATGAGAAATTAAATTCCTAGTAATTCATCCCTTTGGGTTTCCCAGTGTGTCTCTTGTGTTTTTCTTGTTTTGATCCTGAGCATTTCGAAACAAGAAGTGTCTTTATTTTGTGTCTTGTGGCGTGATCCCAGCCCATTAAAATGGATGACAGTACTGCTGTTGACTTCAGTTAGCAATTACTGTAGGAAAGAGCACATGGTGTGATTCAGAAATTTATAATAAACATATACACTAATTTTGAGGAGGGGATAGAAAATTGAACTTTCCTGCTGAACTGATTTTAATTCAAACCGGTTTTTTTTCCAACAGTTCTTCCAGGAAAACAGATAAAAAACTAATTTGTGTTAAATTGGAATACTTTTACTTTTCTGAACTAAGAGTGGTAGCAAGGGAGTCACCACTGCTAAGCAACAATAAAAGATAATGTTTGTACACACTAAGAAAAGTCTAAATGAGGAAGATTCCCAAGCAGAACTGGGATTTTTGGCTGCTAATTTTAGTGGAAGATGTGGCTAGGCCCTCAAATGGCTCCACAACCAAAATATTTAAATTGCTTTGTCTGTGTTTCTTGTTGCTAGATGTAGACTGGAGCATTGTTTTGTTTGTTTTGTTCAGATTGCAGCAGTAGCTGAGTTCCAGTATGTGATGGAAAATTGCTTATTGGACTCTCCTGATCAGAAAGCACTGATTATGGGATATTAACTGTAGTGCTTTTATGATGAAGACTATTAAAGACTGAACCAAAAACCACAGCCTCATTACTTTCAGGATTAATGCTCAGAGTAAACCTGCCCTGTTCCTGAAAGGTTATTCTCCAGTGCATTAATTCTTTGGCTCCTTCTTGGCAGACGTATTCACTGAATTGCACTGGTGGTCTGAGCATTTCTAATTTCACTGCCTCTTCACCCAAAGTGGACCTGCAGAACCTTGTAGCTGCAGCTGGGAGACAAATTGCATCTAATCAATTATGGAACATTAAGTATTGCAAAATATGCCAAGGCAAGAAAGGGGAAAACTCAGTGCTGAGCTCTCCCCTGGCACGTGCCTGTAATTAAATGGGTATAAACCCTTCTGGAAGGGCAGTGGGGTGCTCAGCCCTGCGGTGGGGGCTGGGGACAGGGCTGTCACCAGAGACTCACAGCACTGCTGGTGTGTAGCTGGGTGCTCCCTCTCCCTGCACTGCCAGGGCTTGGCTTGCTGGGAGCCAGTGGGACACAGCCCCTTTCCTGCCCTCCTCCACGCACATCCCAGAGCTCTGGTGGAGGATGGTTCTGTTCTGTCCCCCAGTCCCCAGAGACAGCTCTGCGCAATCATTTGCCATTTGGGATGGCTGCTTTGTTCCTGTGTTCTCACTGATTGGGAGGATCACCCTTATTTATGGCTGGGTGAGTGCTGGTGTGCACTCAGAGTAAAGGGCCTGCAGTGGCTTCCTGGGCTGGGGAGCCTTGAAATCTCCTTCCCTCTCCCTGCAGTAAAACTGACTCATAACTAGCAGAAACAGGGTATTAAACATGGGCAGCTGCTGACTGAGGCAGAACAGGAGTTCTGAAGTTTTCAAGGTTCTACGTGACACCAAACGCTGAAAGTCTTACCATGTTCCTCCATTGTAGAGCTTGGGGATTTTGTTTGGATTGTTTTCTTTCATCCAACTTTCTCTCTGCATAAATTTCTTTTCTGCAGCTTCCTTAGATCTACTAACAGTTTAAATAATATAAAATTAATATTTATAAACTCTAGTTACGTAGATTGTATCTTATTTATCCTGTGTAGCCTTTTCCCCAAGGAACTGTTATCCTATGTATTTGTCCACAATATAGAGACTCAATTTTTTATATTTTTGATAACCCCAGCATTTACTTATGAGCTTTTCAACTAGTAGAATCCACCTAAAAGCCTTTGCTAAAATACTGATAACTCTGTATCTTCTTAGTTTCAGCACTACTGTTGCAGTGAGGTCAGCATAACATTTTCTCTGAGGGTCATAGTTTGCTGACCAGTGTGGAAATTTATGAATTGCTGAAATTGTGATGTCAGTTAGTAATAAATTCAAGCAAATGTGAAATGTTCATTCTTTCAATCGTGAAGAAAATTCAGCTGAAATCGTTGCAGCTTATGATACAGAAAGTTAGGCAGGACTAGTTAGAAGCAAGTAAAATGGTTAAATCCATGGGAATATATTGGCTTTGTCTCTTGTCCAGTGGTTCTGCCTTCATGGGTGATCCTTTGCAACAGCAGCCTCAAGCCTTCCATTATGGGCACGTCATGCAATTTATCACTCAGGTTTGTAGCTTTTTGTTTCAGCACAATTGCTGACCCACTCCGGGCTTGCCTAAATTTACTGACTGTTCCTTACAGCTGTTCCAAGTTTTCCATGAGTCATAAAATACTGCACATAGGTCAGCTACTGTGAGAAAATAGTTGATGTTTGTTAGTATTTGCCCTAAAAGCACAGGCACCATGTCTCTCAGGGGTTTGGCCATATCCTTCATGCTGTGTCTGGGGGGTCAGAGCCAGTTCAGCCACGAACCCCGTGGTTCTTGGGTTTGCCTCCCACCCTCTGCAAGGTCTAAAACACTGAACCCCCTCTTGGGCACACACGTGTGAGCTTGTGGCATGGGAAATGAGCATCAGATTGTGTGCAAGTGGTTTGGGATGTATGCAGAGAATTCCTGAGCAGTTACTCGTACTGAGGAGGGCACTTTGAGTCAAACTTGTTTTGTCCCCTCGACTCCTGTTTGGCTGTTTGTTGAAGCACTGAACAGCAGTGTTACTCAGCATGTGGTCTGTGCATGTCTGGCAGTCCATAAAACTTCAAAAGATATTGTGAGAGGACTTCACATTTCAAAACCTGGAACACTCCAGTCCATGCTAATGTTCCCAGACTTGCAAGTACACAAACAAACAAAAAGAAGAAATAAAAGTGGCAAGTGATTATTTGATTTTTTTTTTTTTTAGCCTTAAATTTAATTAGGTGATAGAAATTAGAATCTTCGTGGCAGCACTGCAGATTTTTTTCTTTTTTTTTTTCAGAAGCCTGGCTTTTCCTTGATGCTGCAGGAGTGAGGGTGGGCTGTGTGTGGAAGTTTCCTTGATGCTGCAGGAGTGAGGGTGGGCTGTGTGTGGAAGCCCTGGCTTTTCCCTGATGCTGCAGGAGTGAGGGTGGGCTGTGTGTGGAAGCCAGGGCAGCCCTGCATACTCTGTGCACTTCATTTCCTTTACTCAAAAACGAGAGCACCAGACCTGGATAAGATTCAAAGAGTGTAACAAGGTGGATCAAAGGATTTTTCCTGAGAACAGCTTCAGCACAAGCAGTGACTCAGTGGACTGCACCTCTTTGGTCCAGGAGTGGTGACTCACAGGAGACAGGGCTGGAATCTAGAGCTGAGTTGCACAGAGAAGGTGAATGAGGAGCAGGTGCTCACTGCTGCTTCTGCAGCAATTTTAAGGTTCAGGTGAGAGGCTCAAAACAAACAAAAGGCACTAGCTCTGGGGACAAGCTCTAGTGCAGCTGTGAATCCCTTTGAAAGATACAGGGGAAGTTGTATGTTTTTGTAGGGTCAGAAAGCAAAAATTCCCTGTTATATCTGGAGGCTTCTGACTCAGGACACGGTTGAGCTGCAGCTTGTTTGAATTCAGGAGAGCTTTCTTGAGCTATCCCTGCATTTACCCTCCTTTGGTAAGGGGTGAGATGCTGCCCTGGCTGGGCTTTGCTCAGGGCCTGGCACCTCGTCTGTGTCTGGCACCACTTTGCTCTTCAGTGCTCTTGTACAACAGGGTTCTCCTTGCTGTTCTGTTCCTCATCATCCACCTTGCCTTCCCTCAGGATGCCCTCCTTTCTCAGATCCTTTCTCCCACCCATCCATCCCCTGTTTGTTAGAGATGAGGGAGGGTGGTGGCGGGGCACGTTCTCTGTCCTTGGAGGCTGTGGAGTGTTTTAGAGGAAATTCAGGTTTTTTCCACAGAGAAGCAGCACACTGTATAGATGTCAATAGGGCTCTGGCAGTGTTTGAATTGCTTTGATTTGCCTGCCCCTACATGTGCCAAAATTTATTTGAAAAGAGGGAAATACTGGTTACTTTATGTGGCAGAGCTGCTGGGTTTCTCTTACCTCTCTGCTGTGCCTTTCACCAGCCCATTACACCTACCTGTAGTCTCTGATTTTCTGTGCTAAGCAAGCTCTTTGAGAAACTGTGTTTTTAAACAGCCAGGACCGTGGAACTGACACTTCAAAGTAATTGCAAATGTTGCAAATAATAAATAATATTATAGCTATGCAATTATAATATGATACTTAGCTCCTTCTGAGGGTCAGCCTGACAATGTGCTGTGGCTGTGATTCGAGCAGCTCAGTTTGCAGCTGCTGTGTCATCAGGAGCTTTTGTGATTATGTTTACAGCAAAAGGAAACACAACCGTAGAGCAAACTGGTGATTATTGTATATACTAATTTATGCCTTCTGTTTACAGGAGACTGACTGCAGCATTGATCTGAGCCTTTCCAAACCAGTTGTTTTGGGCTCAGTTTTGCCTTTTTTTTTGCTTGGAATAACCATTCACATGAATGATAGTGTGTGCAAGCAAAGCAGAATTACCTCAGGCCACGTTCTGGTGGCTCCTTAGGTAGCTGAAGCACTGAAAATGGGACTGTCTTGCAGTACTCCAAGCTCTGTTTTTCATTACACTGATCACTGCATGTCACAGGGAGGAGGAGATGGTGCTCATCTGAAAGAACTCACCACTGCAGAAAGGAGGGTGGGATTGTATGACAGAAAAAATGAGGGAAGCCAGAAGGGTTTGATGATCCAAAGTCACAAGAGGTGAAGGCAGCAGAGATCCCACAGAGCTGGGCTGGCAGCACAGCCCCAGCTCAGCATCACAAGGAGAACAGGGGCAAAGTCAGGGTGCTGGAGCAAGTCCCTGAGAAAAGTCTTGACCTCAGCCTCTGTTGCAGGTCTGGCAGAGTAAGTGCAGCAATTGTGACTGGAGCAGGGCCTTCCAGGGACTATTTTGGGATTGAACCTATGTTTCTCTATGTAGAAGTTCTGATTCATCCCCATAAATTCATAAAGAGGCTTTTGAGGGCTGGCCTGTTGCATTTGTGGGGCAAGAAAGGATAATAAGACCTGTCAAAAAAGGCATTGTTTCCTCCTGGAAATGGTGGTTGCTGCTCAGCAGAGGCTCAGCAAGATAAAAGCAGCCTTAGCAAATCAAAGATCTGCAGGGAACATGTCTGCAAACACAGTCATAAAATTTGCTGTAATGGTTCTTGGAAAACATGCTTGTCTGTTTTCTTTTACTTTTCACCTGACATTGGCTCTCACAGCAGCTGAGAGGTGGCAAAATTTCATCTGTCTTGAAAATTAGAATGTGCTTTGCTGTGACTTGCAATTGATCCGATTAGCTAAGTAGGTTTGGGGTTTATAATTAAATTTGGAAAGCTGTGTTGTTCAGTGAATGGTATTGCACCTATAATTATGGATTATGGAAGTCACCTCTTCTGCATAAGCATAAAATCTGCATGAGTGCAAGAGTGGTTGGACTCATATTTCCATAAATGACCCAGCCAGATGATTTCCTTGCCTTAGATGGAGTAGGTTTCATTGATGTACTCCTATCTAACATAAGAATATAATATTTATTATGCTAAGCCTAAATCACTCAGGCTATACACAAGTGTCTTGCAGTACATCATAAACACGATGCAGCAATTCAACATCCTCATCAAAATAATTTGCAACTCATTTGTTTAAATCTGGCACTGCCTTGTGAATAAAATAAGAATTAACCAGTATTTGTATACTGGGTGCATGAACTAAAGTATGCAGGGTTCAGGATCAGTTATGTAGGAGCATGAATAACTTCTCAACTGGTTTCAAAGCTACAGCATTTTGGACGCAGTAGGTTCCACTTTGACCTTGCGTGCTAGATTTAAATTGTAAATAATCTGATACATTTTTATGACTATTCTAATTAAATGTTGGAGATAAAATTGATGACAAGATGGCTGTGTTTGGTTTTTTCATTGTTATGCAGCTGCAGTGGTTTTCCTGGTTCTGGTGTCTTTTTTGAGGGATGATCAGGACCACTGAGGTGCTTCATTTTAGCTAACAGCAGCACCACATCCAACCAAAATTAAGAGATCATGGTAAAATGGCAGTTTCCACTTTACAGCACCATGGGAGGGAAATTCTAGTTCAAGAAGAGTGTACAGAGTTGGGAGTCAGCTTTTCCAACAAGTAATGTTAGAAACAAAATATTTAAATATTTTTACCTGAGTGTGTTTCTTTACACAGCAGAAACACAATGAAAACAATAGTAATAATAATAGTAACTATGAGAAATAATAGATTATGTGTAGCAGCAAGCTTGAGAATCTTGCCTTTATTTTCTTTGCAGATGTTCTTTTGGGTGTGAATGTGGAGACCTATTTCCTGGTTGTTGTTACAAGGGGAGCCTTTCGTTACTCTGGGGCACGGGGCTTGAGCAAGGAGGCAAAAGAAGGAAAAACACAGGTTCCTTATTTTGTGATCAAACTATCACTAAGTGCTTCAAATTCAGTGAACTCAAACCAATGTGAAATCAGGTGCAACATGTAAATATTTCTGCCTGTGTGGTGATCCTCAAACCCTGCCCTTTTTCCAGAATTTTTCTGATTTTAAGTGTGTGCAAGAACTTCCGTGAATCAGATTGTGACATTGCTGGTCACTTGAGGAGAAGTCACTCACTGCTGGGGCAGGAATAACTGAGAGACAGAGACACAATCCTCTCATGATGTCCATGGGGACTTCTGGCCATGTATTGCTTCTTGTTGGGTGTGACATTCATGGGCTACTAGTTTGTTACAGTCTTTAGTATTTGCTCAGTTTATCCAGCCAAGACCTGAAAATTCAATTCTAGCTTGACCAAAACCACAGCTCCTATTTATCTGCTGGAGAACTGCTGCTTCCCTACGAGATTGTATTAATGGGGATTATAAATTGTGTGTCCAAAATCTATGAAATCTGATAATACTGTGTGATCTGATAAATACTGATAGATAAATACAGACAGACTGCAGTTTTATACCAATATGACTTTGTCACAGTGTTTGGTGAAATTGCACTGAAATTGTTCCATATTTAAACCAGAAAAACTCGAATGAGAAGCTCAATGACTGTGTGTAAAGTGGCTTAGAATTATTTTCCTGCTGTATGTTTTTCCTTAGATTTTCAGAATTTTAAATATGGTTTTTTCATACACAAAACAAATGCATGCTAAATATTTTTTTCATATTATTATTTCTGGAGAAAAGAAATAACATTTCAAAGATATCATGAGCCTTGTTTTTAGGCTTATTTAGTATATAGCTTTATATAGTTTATTCTTAATTAACAGTGAGCTCTCTTGTGTTTGAGATCCAAGAGCAGTGTTTGAATTCCGTGTTTGCGGAATGGGCTCTGACATAAAATTTCTCCCTTTTATCATCAGTGGAATTGATTGATGTCTTTGCTTAGCAGAAAGATTGCCACGTGGATACAAAGATAGCACGTTTCTTGCTCTCCCTGAAGTGTGTGTCATGCCATTTTGCTTTTAAGCACACGGTTCAGAAGAGATGAAATGGGAAAGCCCCTGCATCTGTTACCTCGGGCTGAGCACTGCAGAATGTGTTCTCCTTGTGTTCCTCTGGCACATGACTCACCAGGAACTTTCATATACACCTGGTGTTAGAGTTCCCTCCAGCCTGGTGAGGTTTACTGGGTCAGAACCAGAAAGACTCTGAGATAAATCAGGCTGTGAAAGAAATCAAATGGACGCACTGAGCGGCGCATCAGTTTCAGCGTGCAAAGATTGACTTTGTTTACTCTGGTTCTGTGGAAACCACAACTCAGGGGCTGTTACAGAGCAAGTTAAGGAAGATAATTCCTAGATGGGAGAAAAAGAAAATTAAAAAGCCACTTTGTGAAGAGGAAAATCTGTTTCAGTGTGCAGGGAGAGGAGATGTTCGGCAGGTGTGCGAGCTGGTGGCAGAGGATGAACCAGCCCCACTTCTGCAATGTCTCAGCAGCTCCACGGATGGCAGAGAGAAATGTTAACAATACTTCGAGCCAGTTTGCTATCCTGCTGCCAGTATATCCTGCAGTGGGACATGCAGGCACTGGAATTATGCATCGTGGGTCCCGTGGCGTCTGGCGCGAACAATCGCGGCGCTTGTTCCGCGCCCAGCGCGCCGTCAGACAGCAGCAGGGTCTGTCAGCACGGTCAGCTGAGCTCTGTGTCCCTCTGTCCTCTGTGCACTTCACTTTGTGCTTGCTGTCAGACAGCAGGGTCTGTTAGCACGGTCAGCTGAGCTCTGTGTCCCTCTGTCCTCTGTGCGCTCCAGTTTATACACGCACACGCAGAAGACGATGGAATCAATCAGCTCCTTGTCTTGCAGACAGGGCCCAGCTTTCCAGAAGAGCTGCAAGGGTGTGTCTGAGAGCCAGACAAGCTGGAGGTTTCTCTTGGGCAGCTCTGTGGGCTGGTTTCAAGTTACTCCATATTTCATTGTCTCCTATTTGCTGAACCTTGGTTTCAAATGATTCTCCGTGCTTCTTAAAGGCACAGGTTCTTCTGCTCCCCAGGGAATTGGGGATATACACGTTCCCTGTGTCCTTCAGAAAGCCTAAGAATGGTTTCACTCCATGTGTGTACAGGAAGCCAAAAATGTGTTGTTACTGACACAGTGCATAGGTAGAGGGGCTGGGCAAGGGAAAATCTATTGACCGTGTGTCTCGGGTGAAAGGGTTTATCTTTCCCCGGTTATTCTTCAAAAAATTACTGTACTATTGCTATAATGAGTTCTTTCTCTTTTTTTTTTTTCTTTTTTGTAATTAATGTGGGCCAATTCAGTAGGAAGCAGTGCGATGTTTTATGTTCCCTCTGTTTTATGGTCTGGCACTGACGGTGTGTCTGCCTGCTCTGGACCTGCTGTCCTGCGGTGCGGAGCATATCCCCCATGTTGTGCTAAATGCATTTCAAGTGAAAGGTCTTCCTGACAAATGTATTGCACAAATCAGACAAAGCTGCAGTGAGTTAGACACTGACAATGGATTATCTGGGCCAACCCTGAGACAGGGAAATCCATTTTGATTTTATTTTATTTTTTTCATTATTTCATTTGACTCGGCACCATTCTTTTCCTGTTAAAAGACTGAGAAATGAGAAATATCTCCTACTTCAGCTGCAGCAGCTAATGTAAAGATTTAAGAGGGTTTGCAGTTTCTTGAAGTTCAAGTGCTCCCTTTTTTGGCTTGTATCAGTGAAGGCTGCTACTGTTATTTAAAAACAGCAGCTAGAGAGTTGCTGGTAGTACCTTCTGTCACTGTGAATTCACAGGCTGACCATATGCTGGGCAAGGGGTCATTTCCCTGCTCTCTGTTTAGACGTCCTTTGGATGAAAATACTTCAGACAGGTGAAACATTTTTCCAATGTTGTAAATATTGTTATCTTCACAATTAAAGAACAAAGTATATTAAAAAGAATGTCTCTGTGCCAAGCAGTTGTGAAAGAGGAGCTTCACCTGCCTCTTCACTTGTCTGTGCCCATGAGCTAAAGTCCAAACACTGAAGACAATTCAAAGAATTCCTATACCAGTCCAACACAGAGAGAAATGTATTCATGTTTGAAGCATAGGTGCCTTCTTCAAGCATTTTTCAAAACTGTTTTGCTGAGTCTGTTCTTTCTAATTAACCATCAGGGCTTTCTTTTTGTTTTCCTAATAAATATTGCTGTAGTTTCGTAGCATGAAAAATGGTTCATGTTTTTGACCTGGTTGAAATAATGGACTTAAAGCTTTGGGTGAGCACTATGGAAATATCTTTCCCTGAGATCACAGGTTTTTTCCCCAGCTACAATAGCATTACTTGCCAGTTTTCTGCTTCCAGATCCCGGAGATTTTACTCTGCCCTTTTAGAGGTGTGCCTCCCTGACTCAAAATAAGGTATATTTTCCAAACCCTGATTGTCAGGGTGGCTGGAGGCACCTTTTTGTAAATCAATACTTAGAAGTAACAGTTCATTTTTGCACCTTTATTTTAAAAGTAGAAGAATACAATGCCAGTGCTTTAGGTCCTGCTACAGGCATCCTTAAACCCAGCAGTGATAAATGAAATCAATTTGTGTAAGGGTGGCTTTTTCTTTTTTGTTTAATTGGTAAAGGATCACTTGATGATCCAAATGTTCTCCTGCATGAAACAGAATAAATGTGAAGTTGTACCAAGGATGTCAAGCTGCATTCCTGGTGAGACTTTTCTAAAGCAATCAAGGTTTCTTCTGCTTCTTGCACTAATCGTTAATAACTATGCTGTTGTCACAGCTCAAAAACTTTCCTATTGACACTTCAATCATTTTTAAAGATCCTGAATGTTCGGCATGTATTAAAGTAACCTTTTGCACTCTATTAAAATTTAAGAACTGCTAGATTTTTAGTGAATGCCCAAGCAACTGGATCATGAAAGCATTACCTTGTGCCAAGGGCATGATGCAGAGCACTGATTCCTTTTTAACAAATAATAAGAAGTTTGGCTTTTCATTTACACATTCTGCCAATTGCTAACAAGTTTCCATCTTGTTCAAACACTGAATTGATCCCAAGAAATTGAAAATATTGATTTAACCCTCTGCCTGGTTTGTGCTGTGGGCACCTGCTAGTACAGTCTTAGCACATTACAATTGCTTGGCCGTAATTCCTCAGGGGACCACTAATAACTACCACATTTGTCTTTTCATCTTCTGAAATTATGCTAGCAGTTGTCCAAGTCAATTGTGATTCATTTGATACTGCTCTCCTTCAAGACATATTGCAACCAAATAGACTTGCTCACCAGTAATATATCTGATGACATAGTTAGTTCTAGTTAATTGACAGAATGATTCAGGCTTTTATGGATGGCATTAATTGGTCCCTGGTGTCCATGCAATAATTGACCAGACAGTGTAGGCTACATTAGCTTCTCATCCAGTCAGAACAGTGGTAAGATGAGGTAAATGTGGTACAAATGATAAAATGGCTATATTTTAAATCAAACATTTATAAACTATAGAAGTGGGAGATTGTGGCATCAGGAGGGTCTGAATAATGAGAATACATAAATGTCCACATTCGAGGGTTGTGTTTCCTTTTTTTTTTTTCCTCCACCCAATTAACACATGTGGTAAGTCACATTTAGATGCCTTAATGGACTCTGCTGGAATCGTGGTTTAATGTGTAAAGCAAAGTAGATGGAAGGGCTGCTCGTGGTATTTCAGCTTCTCTGTGTAGATATGGTACAATTTTAAGCCTGGTGTTAAGTGTTGGAAGGACAATAAAGGCAGAGCAGCCCCTCACATTTACAGAAAGTTCTTATTTTGTTTTATTTTTCCCTCCCAGAAAAGGAGATAACTTGGGGAATTATTTTTACGTATTCCAGGTGTCCAAGAAATGCAAAGCCTGTGCTCCAATAAAAAGTGTAATTTGTTAGAAAAAGTGAGATAAACAAGAAAAGTGACATCAAAACAATGCTAGCTAGCCACAGCTCCTCTTGAAGAGTAATCATTCAGTGATTTATCACCTACTTTTCTATCTCTCTGTTTTATGTAAGAAAACCATAAAGATAAGTAAGGAAGGTCTGCTGGGCGTGGCTCAGATTTAGAGGAATGTAACTGAAAAGAGACCCAGGATCAGGGAATATTTTGAGTTGAAAGGGACCCATAAAGATCGTGGAGTCGAACTCACTGCTCATCACAGGATTACCCAAAATTAAACCACGTGAGCTGAAGCAAAGAACAGTGCTGGTGTTGTAGGGGGTTCTGTTTGGACTGGTTCAGGGCTGTTTGTCTTGCAGGCCTGTCACACAGTTCATGGTGTACCTATCACCTGGGGCTGTGTTTATAGGTTTTTAGGTCATATGGACAGAAAATATCAAACATACATCTAGTGGGTGGGGGGAAAGGGAATTGGTCAAAGATTCCTCCTCTCGATATATTTTCGAGTGCGTTGCCAATTTCATTTTTAGTGCCTTAACATGGGGCATCCTTTGGATCTTGTTTTAAATCTGGAAGGTATTTTCTTGCTTAAAATTTAAACTTTGTTTTGTTAAGACCATTCCTCTGTGTATATTCTCACAAAAAAAATTTTAAAAAATTTTAAAATCTGTTCCCCTTCTGCCTTTATGCAACTCAGATGTCTTCCCTGCCCCTGCAGACTGCAGCACTTTTGCCTGTGCCCACGAGGCAGCCCCTGGCCCCCTGTGCTGCTCTCCCACTCCATTTATCAGCCCCTTTCATTCCACCTGCAGTGGGTATGCTGCCCCACAAGCCTCCCCACATCCCTCTGAAGCACGGGAGAGGCACTTCTGTGGGGATTTGTGGGGAATGAGGATGTCAGTAACAGGTGGGCTGAGCTGCTCTGGGAATAGTCTCTCCCCGAATTTGCTGTATTAATAAAGAATGCCAGCCACCACCAGCTTTGATCACTTCATTCACTGCTACACCCCTTTTCACTGCCCTATCCCTTTTGCTTAAATCTTTCCAAATTGCAAAGTTGTCACAACATCGATCATGCATTCCTTCAGCGTCGCGCTCTTGGTGGGCACTGCCAAGAACAAACAATAAAACCAGTCGTTGCCCTGCTTTAATTTTTATGAATTGTTGAATGTCCTGAGCTCCCACTGATTTCAGTCTTCTAGTGGGAATTGAGGGCATTCAGGGATTGCTGGGAAACTCAGCCTTTACACCATGTACATGCTGATTGCAATGTCTCCACTTCCTTGTAACTTCTTCACGAATCAATCTTTCCAATCTGCTAGTAATTTACTGCTCTCCCAGATGCCTTCAGCATGCTGGTATGGTTTGTGGGTTTTTTGTTGGTTTGGTTGGTTTTTTTTTTTTGGAATTGATACCTGCATTTGTGTTGCAGGTTGAGTGGGTTGATACAAGAAAAATGGGAACATCTTGACTGAAGAAAGTCTCCTGGGAATGGATCCTTTTTCTTGTGGAATGGGTCCATTTCTCTGTTTTTATAGACTGAGCTACATTCAGATGAGGCTGTTCCTCGTGTAGTTTCTTTGTTCCTGAAAACAGCCTTGGGTGTTTATACATGAGACCAGTCCTGCATGGCTCAGTGGGTGTGTCTGCCTTGTTGGATGTGAGCATCCTTTGGAAGTGCAATCTTCCTGCGCAGACAGAGGAGGTGGTATATTTCCCACAGGTCACATTAAGATTATGATCCTTCAAAACACTGATTTTGTGCAAAGAGATGTTATTTCTGGGTAAAGAACTGCCCACAGGTTAGGTCAAATTTAATGTGATCTGCTATTGGAGATATTGGATTTTATGTTGTAGAAAGCAACGCTGAACTTTCAGGCCAATGATTTCTACTGAGCCCAGTATTGAATGCTAGCTGGTTTTATTTCCCACATTTTAGGGAAAAGACAAGACATTTATATGAAAGAAAACAGAACTCTTTTTAAACTGTATTTTATTTTATGACAGCAGTGAAAATTAACCTACATTTAAAATCAATGTTTTCATTTTACATACACCTTAAGATGTCACTGATGACAACTTCAATTTAACCTTTCAAATACTAAGGAATGCAATTGACTTTAAGGAGGCTTAAGAACAGGGATTAAATTTGCCTAATTTATATAATTTGCACTGGTTTAAAGCTTCTCAATTTAGAATAAATTATAATAGTTAATATAACTTAATGCAAATCACTAATTTCTAAAGCCAGGTAAATATTTATTTAGCCTCATAAGTCAACAATTTTACAAACTCAAATCTTATTACCCATAAACATTTTGACGTGGTAAAATATTAATAATTTCTACTTAATCCCAAACTGGTTTAAACCCAAGTTTAGTAAAATGTATGGATTGAGCATGAACCATCAGCTATATAAAAGAACAGAGGTAGGAAGTGGGACTGAATTTTTTATTTTTGCCCACTAATGTCTCCAGCATAAAGATCTTTATTGCAGGTTTCTGTTATCTCCTCTCTTCAAGCACAGCCGTGAAACGACAAGCTTAGAAGAGCAAAACTTCCTGATCCACGATGGTCCTTGTTGTTCTTTTCCTATGATCTTTACTGCTTACCACAGGGATAGAGGATCTGCATGGCTGAGATTAATTCTCTGAGCCCACTGTTTGCATTCGTGTTCAAATGCCACGAGCAGCTGGGCTTTAGAGTCAAATTTGAATGCAACAGTGAAACAAGACTTCCCTGGCTTGGATTTTTCTTTTGCCCACAGCTCCAAAGTGGTCCACAAGTGTCTGCCTGCCTGTTCCCCCCAGTAACTTCTGCAAATCCCTTACTTAACATTACCTGGAGAGGTGATGCTCCCTAGGAAACATCTTTAGAGACTTCTTGAAAACAAGGAGGGCAGGCAGATGGGAGAGAAACCCAACAAGTAGTTGACCCAGGTGTCTTGTTTTGGGGGTCTTGCTTAAGAATATACAGAAAGAAAACTGACTGAGATGTGATTTCTGTGGAGATTCACTTTCTCAGATGCACAACACAAAGTATTTCCAGTGCTCAGAGAATCAGCAAATAATGCAGGCATAAAAGCCTGTGGTCCAATTTTCATAGCTGCTAAATATATTTAGCTCACATTCTTGAATTACTTTACTTCAACTCTTGAATGACCTTACTTATGCACAGAGAAATATCTGTCATCTTCACTTTTTTTTTAATCTGGATAATAAAGAAGAGCCTTTTATCCTTCCTACCTTATCCATCCTTACCTTATCCTAGCCAGGTAAGGATGGGACAAGATGGGGACAACAAAAACCTGCTGAAATGGCAGATGTTACAACAGAAAATAAATGCTAGGATGGAAAGATCTGAGTTACTGGGTTTTAAAATCTTTTATACATTGGCTTACATTTTAATTGAAGTCTTTCATTAATCTAGTGGAAATTAAAAAAGGATGAAGGAGAAGTCCAGATGATTGTTTTAAAAGCACTGCAGTAACACTTTTGTTTTCAATCTCTGGACTTGTTTTTTTTTAACAAGGTCAGAGTATCAAGCACTGACAGGTGCAGAAGAAACTCTGCATGAGTTTCTTTTTCTGTAAGTGAGTGAGTGCCACAAAGTCTCAAGCAGATCAGCAAGGCAACGATTCACCCTGTGTAGGTTTGAAAAGGGATTTGTTCATATTGACTTGTCCTAAGTTTCTGGAAATAATTGTGTTGGCTGTTCCATCAAACGTGCACACTCTGCACTGGAACCTTCAGCTATTTGCAGCAGTTGCTGTAGCAGAAATTCAGTTTTTCTGAAGTATTAATGTGGAGCATGAGAGTTTCTGAGGGACCCTTTTTGTTACTCAGATCTATTTTTCTTTCAGAAAATGCTATGTTACAACTTCAAGCCAAGCGTCTGATGTGATCAATGTGGCTTCAGGGACTTGCTTTCGTGTTCCTAAGAGTGTCCTTTTGATAGCTGAGGCTTATGTTGTAAATATCCTCTTTGGACCATTAGAGAGGGCTGTGAAGGCATGGGAGATGTTTGTGGAAGAGGTGGACAAAAGATTGTGTCATGAAACAGTTTGGTTGGCATTGGCATGGGGCTACTCTGTTGGTGCCACGTCAGAAACAGGTTCCCCTTTGTGCCCATGGCCCTGTAGGAGAGGGGAAGTTCTCCAGCTGGAGTGAGGGATTCCAGCATGCCCTCTTTCCTTAGCTTTGTTTCATTCTGGGTTTGGAGCAGAGCCTTTCTTCCTGCTCCCAGCTCAGGATCTTGTTGCTGGTGTGTTCGTGGATGTGAGATGGGAGGGTCAGCTGTGCTTTGGACTCGACATCTCCCATTTAGTTTTCATTTTCAGCAAAAGATTCAAGTTAACATCATGTAACAAAACACCTACTTCGAGTAAAAATTCAGTGGGGACAATATGATATCAGCCTTCTGATATTTCCACCTCCATCCTCTTCTCAGCACCATCATGCTGGACCTTTGCATAAATTCTGTGGTTCCTTTTTTCAAAACAATTCGAATTGGGAGAAAATCTTCACTGATACGATTTTCTAGCTTTGATTCCCCTACCATTCTGCTAGTAAGAGCTGGAAAGGTGATTGATTACAAGGCATTTGTTTGCTCCTATTCCCCCTTGAAAGCCTCACTCTTGGGTGCAGCAGTCCCAGACAGCCCTGAGAGAGGTCGTTCTGTTCAGGCTTGCAGAAGCCTTTGAAAGTCCTTTTGGCATGGGATTCCCTTCTCTGTTGGTGTGAGGGTGGTCTCAGCTGCCCACTGATGCCCATACAATGGGACAGATCCCTCAGCTCCCTGCTGGTGTGGCAAGTTTAGTTTATATGTACAGGAGAAACTCAAATGTGTTTTTTCCTCTTACCTTCTTGTGGTGAGTTGGCCCTGGCTGGATTCCAGGTACCCACCAAAGCCTATCAGCCAGCTCTGCAGCTGGACAGGAGAGAGAAAATATAACAAAGGGTTCGTGAGTTGACATAAGGACTGGGAGGGATTGCTCACCAATTTCTGTCATGGGCAATACAGGCTCTAATTAGAGATATTGCTTGAATGTATTGCTAACAAAACCAGAGCAGAAACCTGAGAAGTAAAATAAGATCTTAAAACCACCTTCCCCACACCCTTCCCTCCTTCCCAGCTCTACCTCCTCTCTCAGCAGGTCAGGGAGATGAGGAATGGGAGTTGTGGTCATTTCATCACACATCGTTTCTGCAGCTACTCAGGGAGAAGGGTCCCTCCCCTGCTCCAGCATGGGCTCCTTCCCACAGGAGACAGCTCTCCAGAAACTTCTCCAGTGTGGGTGCATCTCACAGCCAGCAGTTCTCCCCAAACTGATCCAGTGTGGGCTGCAGGGGCTCAGCTGTCTCACCATGGGCTGCCCCGGGGGCTGCAGGGGAATCTCAGCCCCAGCGCCTGGAGCAGCTCCTGCCCCTCCTGCACTGACCTGGGTGTCTGCAGGGCTGTTCCTCCCACATGTTCTCACTCCTCTCTTGTCTGACTGCAATTACATCAGTGCAATAACTTTCTTTTTTTTCCTTCTTAAATCTGTTATCACGGAGGCGTTGCCGCCGTTTCTGCTTGGCCCAGCCTTGGCCAGAGACGTGTCCGTGTGGCAGCCAGCTGTCATTGGCACTGCCATTGGCACTGCCATTGGACATGTCATTGGACATGTCATTGGACATGAGAGACCTGCTGGCAGCTCCTCACAGCAGCCACCCTTGTAGCCCCCACGCTGCCAAAACCTGGCCACGCGAACCCAGCGCACTCCTGTGTTCCTCTGAAATCTGTTTTCGTGTTCGTAGCTGCTCTGAGAAATGTTGTGGCAGCGTTTCTTGCCCTCCTTTGCCTGGCTTCCAGCAAGTGAAATGTTGCTGTGTGGCAGAGCCAGGTTTCTCTCTGACAGGGTGCAGCATGTACCTCTCACTCTGGGTGCAGCCCAAAGTGTTGCTGTCAGCATCAGCGTGATCAGCACTGCGCCCCTGGGAGTGCTGCACTGCCCTCTCCCATCTGGCTTGAAAAGAAAGGAAAGGAGAAGGAAAAAAAACCCCAAATCTCTGAAGTCCAGGAAAGGAGGCCACACATGTTTCAGTGACAGACACTTTTTAAAGCTTGTTTGCATTTGGGTGATAATGTACTTTAGCATGGCAGGGGAAATGAGAAACTTCACACATGGCATCTGGAAATCCTTGTGGCTCACTACCCTCCTTGACAGCAATAATGTGGCTGTAAATTTCCCCCAACAGAAAACACATAACTGCACCAGCCCTACCAGAAACAACCTTTCATTTTCTTTTAAATGGATGTGTTGTTTTAAATCTCGGCTTTTTAATAGCTTCATATAAACGTTTGTGAGCCTCTGAGGTAAGTAAGTATATTTTTACTTCTTGTTCTTATGTCATAGACTCACCAAATCATTTAGGCTAGAAAAGATCCCTAAGGTCATCGAGTCCAACTGTTAACCTAGCACTACCATGTCCACCAGTCCTTATGGAAAACCAGTCAGTGGCTCAATTTAGTGTCTGGAGTGGTGAGTCCTGACATATTCATATGCATCTCACAAAGATGAAAGGGCTGTCACTCTTGCAAGCACTCTTGATACATCTCTGCAGCACTAATTTATTCTCTCTGTGCACATGTTATAGCTAGGCCTGATGGAGTCAGATGGAGTTCCTTTGGCTGACCCAGTGACTATTTCTTTGTCTTTTAGTAGCAAGAACCTTGTGTGTGCTAAAATGTTGATACTGGTGTGATGGCCAGGTTTGGGATGGATTTGCCAGCTGCCTAAGGGAAAATACCTTTATGACCAAAACATATAAAATTTAAAATATAGTGCAGTGCTTCAGCTTGTAAAACTAAGAAATTTGGTGCCCTGTGGAGTTGGCAGAAGTTTAAGTACAGTGTAGTAGTCTGTACACTGCCCGGGTTTTGGCAACATTTGGTTGAGTCCAAATATAGAGTATTTAATATTATAAAACCCTTTTTCATTTGTTGGTCTCAGCTCTGTATGAAGCTCAGGCCCTCTTCCTCACTTGAAGCTCTTCTCCATGTGTCAAGATGCATCCAGCCAGCCTCTGGCCAAGCTAGAAGTCAGATGCAGGAGTCTTGGTCAGGACTTTGCCCTAAAACTTGCTGTGGTGTGGAGACTGCACACTGTGGGCCAGGCAGAAGGGAAGTGCTCTTCCAAGAGGAACCCATATGGAGTGGAAGGTTATCCTGGAGCCAGGAAAGGGGAAGGACTGATGTTACTTATCCTTACCATTGAAAAAGGGCAGGGGGAGAATGAGAAGGGAGGGAGATAGCAGGAGAGACAGCACAGTGAAAGAGAGGAGAATGCATAAAGTGCCAACAATTAGAAGAAAAATGAAATAATTTTATGCACCAGAGATTACTGATTACCATATCAGCAGGTTAGACTAAACAGATGATAAAGTCTTATGAGCAAACTGGGAGCTTGGTAGGGGCAGAAATCTCTAAGCTGCATTAATAAACGTTGACTGCAGCTCCAGATGCGTGTGTGTGTGCATCTAAACCTTGCACCTCTGCTGCCTGAAGCTGCCCTGCTCGTGGCTGCTGCCAGTGGGTCTGGTGATGCCAGCAGTGGGGGCTGTGTTTGTGCCCCCATCCTGGTCCTAGTGCCAGCCCTCAGCTCCTGGAAGTGGTCAAAAGGCACGTGGATGTGGCACTTGGGGACAAGTCTTGGTGGTGAACACAGCAGCCAGCGCTGGGTTAATGGACTCAGTGGTGTCAGAGGTCTTTTCCAACCTTCTGGGAGTCTGTGATGGAACTGAGGAGCAAAGTCCTCCTGCTTCTTGTGAAATGTCCATTGTTGCTGTCAGGATTAGGGGCTGGTGGTGTCTGGGGCTGCTCCTTGGGATAACCACGGATGTGGGTGGAGGGCAGGCATCTTTCAGGAATGTTTTTCACCACAATATGCAGAGTTTTAATATCTATAACAGGCAAAACTGTGAGGGGAGCACAGGGACTCAGCAGAGCTGGAAGCCCAATCTCCTCTTCCAGCCCCATGTCCATGGTACTCAGGCACAAAACAACCTGTAAAGTTTCTCTCCTGCTGTATCAGGCCTAAAGAAAGTGGGATTAAGAATTACGCGTGAAACTGTGCTTGCACTTCATTACTCATTTATCCAAAGCAAACAAAGAAAAGGTTTCCAAATGTACAGTTTTTAGAATAAATGTTACGTAAAGTAAAGCCATGAGAGCTGGGAAGCAAAAAAAAAAAAAAAAAAAAAAAAAAAAAAAAAAAAAAAAAAAAAAAAAAAAGAAAAAAAAAAAAAAAAGAAGAAATGTCAGCTGANAAAAAAAAATCATAGAAACAAATAAGTGGTAAAAAGATTTTAAATTACTGTGATTTTCTTTCAGCTCTCTGGCACATCCTAGCCCTTAAATTATCTTTCTTTAAGGAGCCCTCCCACCAACCAAAGCAACCACTTTAACTTTAAAAAAAAGAAAAAGTAACAAAAATTACAAATATTAGGGTTCTAAGACATTTGGTGGCTACAAAGCAAAATTCTCTTATGATTCTCCAAGATAACCCTACAGATTTTGAAAAGCATGAATGAGGGTTTTCAGAGAAAATGAAATCAGCAGCATGGTATTTACCCTGCTTGGGATGTACAGTGGGATGGTGGAGCCTGGGGCAGAGGGGCAGGGAGAGCCAGGCAGGCATTTTTCTCTGACAAATGAGCAGGTTATGAGGAACACTTCCAAATTTAAACAAAATGCATTATGGTGCAGTATTATTTGATTACTCGGCTTTTTCATTGCTGTATCTCTTAGCTGAACTTCAAAATAAGCAGTGATGTCTTCTGTTCTTCAACAGCTGGGTTTATGATGACATCAAGGTTTCTTTTTCTCCCCTTGGACTGGTGTCTTGGGAATCCTTCAGAAGTGCAGCAATGTTGTTCTCCACTTTAGCTCGAACATCAGTGACCCAGTTGGGGTCTGCAGGAAGGCAGGAATGGACAACTGATCTAATGGGAAGGAAATATGGACAGGTCTTTCTCTAGGCTGAAAAAAAAAAAAAAAGAGTTAAAGGAGTCTCAATTTTAAACATGTTTTCAGACTGAGTTTGCAAGAAATGACTTACCCTGTAACTCAAGTATGTTGTAAGTCTCTCTTGTGAGTTCATAATTGATGCAAAATATTTATTGTACTGTAGCTAGAATGACACTCTTAGCTATAAAACCTCCACAAAATGCTACTTTGTGCCTGTGAAATAACTTGGAAACCAAGGTTGGTGTTGGATGTGTCCCAAGCTCTTTCATATGCTGGTCAAACGTTTCTCCACTTGGCCCATCTGGTGTCAGAAGCTGTCATCTAACACAAACCAAGGCCAAATACCCCGGACATAATGAAAATTTAAATACCTCTTTGCACCTGCTGTGCAAATAAAGCATCTGAACTGCATGGGACACAGCCACCACATAAGTCATAAGCTAAACAAACAGTTTTTGCAGAGAGCTGCATGAAATCCCAGTGCAGAGCTGAAAAGGAAGGCAGCTCACCAGGTGTTCAGTTGCCTGGGGATGCACGGGACACTGTGGTTGCAGGCTCTGGCACTGCCCTGCTTTAGACAACCTCTGGATGTGGCCAAGACCCCATCCCTGAGCAGGAGAAGAGACCTGCTCTCTTAAAATCTCTGGGTATGGCCAGAATCCCATCCCTGAGTGGGAGAAGAGACCTGTTCTCTTAAAATCTCTGGATATGGCCAGAACCCCATCCTTGAGCAGGAGAAGAGACCTGCTCTCTTAAAATCTCAGTGTAATGAATGCTGAGTTGAGAAATCGTGTCACAGCTTTTCCTGTTGGTTAATGCCACCTCTGGAAGGAATGTGCTCCTTGATGCCTCAGCTTTGCTTCCTGCTGGTGCTGCTGTAGGGCATGGTGGAATATGTCACTGCTCTGGCTGCAGTTTGCTGGTACAACAGGCAGAGTGTTTTAGAAAGGGCTGGAATTTCTGTAGGCTCCTGGCTGTGTGAGCCTTGCAAGGAGCAGGACCTCCACAGCTCTGCTCTGACAGACAGACAGACAGATAGACAGATCTTGGTTGCTCTCAGACAGCCCATGGATGTTCCTGCAGTTCCTGCATCTGTTTTCTTGCCTGACATTTGTCCATACGGATTTCTCTCATGGATATGTTGTATAAACAATATGATGCTGTTGATCAGGCCAGCCTTTCATTAGGTCACTTTGTGCAGCCATCTCTGAGTCTTTTAAGTACCATCACTGTGTGCAATATGAATCTGGTCAAAAGGAACCTGCAGTGACTCAAATATCTGCCTTTTACGGTTCCTGAGTCACAGGCTCGTGCTCAGGACCTCACTGAAGCATCAATGCACAATTTAATGTAATTTTTTGGTCTTTTTGATCATCTCTCCCTGAACCCAAAACACTTTTTTTGGAGGTATATGCAGCTTAGAAAAATGTAAGCATTAAGGTATACGTAGAATTTAAAGTGGTTAGAACACTGTGGTTGTGTGATGCCCTAATAATAAACATGGGGAGAAAAGGATACTTTTGTGATAGTTAAAGTGTATTTCTTAAAGAATAAACAACAGGAAGCAAACCAACACCCAGAATTTCTTCTCTGCAAATCAGCATTGCTTAAACAATCATAATTCCTTTAAAAATGAGCTTCATTTTGCCTATGAGACCAAACAGAACTGAAGCCACCTACTGAGAAATTCTATTTTGCTAATTTTTTATCTATTCGAATGCAAATAGTGGTTTTAATCCCCTTAACTCATCCATCATGCATGACAGGTCAGCCAGCCCCATTGTCTGTGTGTTTGAAGGATTCCTGTCCAAATCAGACTTTCTGTCAGCAGCGTTGGGCAAGAGTCTGCTCCTTTCTTGAGCTGCTCCTGCCCCTGAGAAACTGCAACCACCTCGGAAAACAACCCGGGAATTGCACGAGGCATCCGCACGGGGTTTTTGTGGAGAGGTTACTGACAGTTCCTATCAGAGCAGGGGGGAAAAAAACCCCACAATGTCAGATTAAGGACATCTAGGGTTTTATATAATCTACTAAACATCTGTAGCTGATCCAGAGATATGGCAAAGGTCAAAGTTTGGGGATTTTTTTTTTTTTCCCTCCTATGGGGATTTCTTTGTATATTCTGAAGCCTAAAAACTGCTGCTTGTTTTGAAATGCATTTTTGGTTGCAGTAAAATACAGTTTATTGTAAGTAGAAAATTATTACTAGGGGGGAAAAAAGCCATATTTTTGTAGCATTTAAATTTTAATTAAATGGGGCTTAGAGTAAATTGTAAAACCTTCTTTTGTTGAGACAACCGACACTGACAAAATATTAATTAATGAATATTCAGAGAGCTCTCTGGATTGCTCCTCTCTTTTTGAAATGTGTTTTGCCTGTTTTTAAAAAATCAGAAGAAAATTAATAAACATTGCTTATGTGGAATATTTCCCAGTATGAAGACCTGCCAAACAGAATCCAATGCATTGCATTAATGTCAATGAACACTTTTGAACCAGATGTGTCTATGGGGGTTTTTTTCATTGTTTTCTCTAAAACTGAAGCTGGGATAAAACCCAAAGATTAAGACTTGACATGAGTAGAATGTCTTTCTGTGCTACTATTAGCTCATTTCCCTTTTGCTGTGTAAATTAAATTGTGGTCTTGATTCAATCTTGGATCGTTTTATTGTTGTTGATTTTAATACAATACACAAAAAGTTCTTTTCTATGGAAGTATCATTATGATATAACTTAAATGAGTCATTGTAATTGTTCGCTCATTAGCATCTGAAGGGATTATTTCGGTTATTTTGTTTCTGGGATCTTTTCTTTCCTCTCTCCTCTTGGGCAGCCCAGTTAGGGTGCACCTTGCAAGCAGTTAATTTGTGTATAATAATATTTAACTGGCTTATTGTTGGGTTTTTTTTGTGTGTGTATACATACACACACACCACTGGGGCAGCCCTTAAAACCTGTTTTAGGAGCCGTGAGTTCTTTGTCCCCTCCTGGTCCTGTCCTTGCATGGCCACTTCTGTGCATGGTCCTTACCTAAATCCTGAGCCAGACCCTTGGCTCCCAAAGGATTCAGAGCACCAACAATCTCCAACAAGTCAAAGACACACAGTTAATTTTCTTTTTTGCTCCCATCGCATTCCCTGGGGACTGTGACACCTGCCTGTGTCCTGGGCCCCAGCACTCTGACACATACTGCTGCTTAAAGAGGGGAAAAAGAAAGAGGAAAAAAACCCCAAAAATCCAAAAAAACCCTCCCAGAAAAATAGTGGAAAAAAAAGAAAAAGAAAAGAAAAGGTGTGGGGGGGATCAAGGGAGTGTTTGCCTTGGCTCACTTGGCAATTTAAAATACATAAGTGAGAGAATTGCCATGAATTTGCCCAAAGGGCTGTAATAAATAACATCCTGCATAACTGGTGCATAAAGTGTGCTCTATGGTTTTTGAGTGAAATGTGACTGTGTTTGTTTTTAGGGTTTGTTGGCTGGGGATTTTTTTTTTTTTTCAGAATTATAGCAGTTGGAATTCAAATAGGCTTATGTTTCTGTAATTGTGGTAAACATATTTTAAAAATCGCTGTTAGATCGACTGTAAATATTACCAGTTCAGAGGTTAAATGCAGCTGGTTGAAGGCACTCAAGGAAATCCAGCAGAAGTGTAAATATGGCAGAAAAAGCTAAACAATATGGCAAAGGAATATTTGCTGACTTAAAAGTGCAGGATCAACACCAATATTTTTCCAGTGATGCTAAACCTCTTGTAACTGCTAAATTGGATTTGTAGTTGAATGAAGTATCAGCTGCTGTTGGACAAGCCCATAAAGGTCGGACGGCTGGCCTTTTCTAGGCAGGGCTTAGAGGACGATTGATATGTTTTAGCACTTTTGGGATTATTGTGATTAGGAGGAAGCCATTCTGAATGATAGAGAAAAGGATGTAAAAAACACAGCCCACAGCTGGTAAGCAGCATGTGTTTGCTATAAGGCGAGGTCATGACTAGTTGATCCTGCTGGTTCAGGCACTGATTGACAGCCAAGAAAACTTGATATTATGAAGCAGACCCTTCTTTTTTCTTCCTTTTTATTTTTTTTTCCTTTTAAATCTCCTAAAGAAATGGTGGTTCTGTTGTGTTAAGTCAAAGTATTACAAAATCTGGAACACTCTCACTTGTTGCAAGCTAAATGTTCAGAGACACAGCTGCAAGTTTGGAGTTGTTAAAATATCATGTAGGAATTAGTATTCAAGCCCTATCGGTGAGAACAGTAAATAGGAGTTACAGAATTAGCTCTGGTGTTTCTGTGTTTGCCTTTTTCATATGTGTTAGTCTTAACAAAAACCCTCTTTGCCATCTAGTAGAAAATTTATGCTAAGCATGAGGAAATTTCAAATCTGCTGAACTTGTTGACTATTATGCGCCTGGTATATCCAAGATTTTAGCCAGGAATAATATGTGTAAAAAATATTTTACCAGCCAGAAAACAGCTTTATCACTTTATTTCTATTAACCACCTGCCTCAGAGGACATGTAGGTTATTTCCTCTTATCTCCTCTATCCACTTGGAAATGTAGAGCTGCTTTTTTCTCCCTTGTTTTTTTTCTTCTTTTTTCTTCTTTTTTTTTTTTTTTTCTGTGAGCAGCCATCCGAAAGCTCGCAAATGCACATTTAAATAGTTGTATCTCTAACTCTTTTTAGTGGGGCTGTACCTCTTTCAAAATTTGAGTTTAGCATACCACACAGGAAAGAACACAAGCTTGCCAACTCCCGCTGAGCGTTTTTTCAAGCCTGT
Organism: Pycnonotus jocosus; assembly: GCA_013400435.1. Taxonomy (NCBI): domain Eukaryota; kingdom Metazoa; phylum Chordata; class Aves; order Passeriformes; family Pycnonotidae; genus Pycnonotus; species Pycnonotus jocosus. Next base: position 357,946 of record VWYP01007836.1, on the reverse strand, counting down.
GAAAAGAATGAATTATTCAGCAGTAAGCATGCTTACAGCTGGCCATTTGGGAGCTTTGATGTGCGAATCAGGCGGTTGCATGAATGCCCTTATTGTCATGTTATGTGTACACAGTGTGTGAATTATTGAAAATAGTGAGGCCTGAGCCTCATCTGGTAGAGATTACAGTGCAGGCATGCTGGGTGAAGGTCTGTAATTGAAAATCCCCAGATGCTGTTTATTTGGCCTCCGTCACGTGGCCCTTCTGCAGAAAAAGCCTGGCTGAACAAAATGCTGCCCGCCTGGGAAGCGGCGCCCAGCCCCCTCCCAGCCCGGCCCAGCGTGCCCGCCACTTAAACACCTGCCCATAATATTTTTAAAAGCTTAAATTAGATTTGCCTACAACGTTCAAATGGGGGGATGCCTTGCTTAGAGGTTTAAACTGCTTAGCCAGTTGTTGACTCGTAGAACTCTCTTTTTATCTATGAGAGGCTTTTTGTTAGCCGGTTGAGCTACGAGGCGCCTTTTTGGATTTCGAATTTGAGGCGAGATCTCCCAAAGCCGGATATTGTGCTGGAAAAACGGAACGGAAAAGTGCTGGGGCTGAGCAGCCATGACAGAGCAGCTTTTCCCCCACTCTGCTGCCCAAGGGCCCCATGCCCACCTTCTGATGAGGAAGGGGTTCCAAGTGGTACATCCCTACTGATGGTGTCCATGCCCTAGCTGGGATCTGTGTCCAGCCCGTAGCCAGACAAAGAGCTGGGTGCTGCTCCCAGGGACTGTCCCAGGAGAGCACTCACAGCTGCTCCCTGATCAAGCAAAAGTCCCCCCAGCTCTCCAAATTTGGCCCCCAGGCACATGGGCAGCGGTGTGCGATCACCAAGCCAAGCAGAAGGGGAGTTTACCAAAACTGGCTGAACAAACCTTTGCTACGCTGTAAACATGGCTGTGAGAATGATTTGGGAGATGAGATTGTGCAGGTCTGTCCCCAGACTTCTCAGTCAGGATGGGAAGTACCTGTTCCAAGCCACAGTCTTGCAGCATTTGCAGAAATTCATACTGTTTCATTATCTGAAATAAAACAGGCTTTTCTGCTTGGTCATTACTTGAATTATGTGGCTGAGTATGAAAACTTTATAAAATTAGCTGTTCATTTTCGAGTTGGTAGCCAGCTTTATTTCCCACACCTGCCTATTTTTATCCCCATTTGGGTAGTGCCTATTACTGGGAGCTGGGAGGGCAGAGGTTTGATTTGTGTCATTAATGTTCTAAATAAAGACGCCCTCCAGCCTCACGGCTGCTCAGGGACGTGATGCACCGGTCCCTGGGTTTGAGCATGATGCCCGTGGCCAGGACACAGCAAAAGGGACACAGTGTGGCCAGGAGCATGTCCACAGCTCGTGCAGGTGCCCTGCAGAGGTGGTGGTGCTGTTTCTGGCCCTTGAAGGGATTGCCAGTGATGCCTTTCTCAGTCAGGGGTGGATTTTCACCTTTGAAGGCCTTGCTGGTGCTGGGTGGGTGAGTGGGGACAAACACACCCTTAGTGTCAAGGGCGCACCCGGGAGCCTCACCAGGCCTTTGTGGGGGCTGATGCTTGGCTGCTTTAGGCTGTTCTTGGAAAAAGTGTTGGTGGGGGAGGCTCCCTGCACAAGGGGCCCTCTGTTAGAGCAGCAACTGCCTCCCCCGGGGAGAGGCGGTGGGAGCTGCCCCACTTTGCAGCTGCTCCTGCTCGTTTGGAACAAGAGGAGCAGAAGTGTCAGCTCTGTGCTGCCTGAGAGGTGTCCAGGATCACCACATGCTCCCCCTGTTGTGGGTGATGGTGCTCAGGGATGGGGCAGTGGATTGGGAGCCCGTGTGCCAAGGGCTGGCTGGAGCAGGGCTGCCCTGGGGACTCAGCTGTGCCCTTGGAGAGGCCACAGTGGAGCTTTGAGAGCTCTGGCTGTCCACAAAGCCTCACAGGTTTTTAGCATCTGCACTGTTTTCTAGCTGAACTCCCTTTTTACTCCCTGCCATGATTAAAAAGGATGTTCCTTTGCACAAAATGCCTCTTCCTAAGCATCAGCCCAGGGAGAATTATAGTTTGCCATTGCACTGACGGCACAGAAGGACACAACAGATAAAGCCTGAATTAATGGGGAAAAAAGCAAATGCCAAGAATCAACCTATATAAAATATTTGTTGTAGTCCTCTCCTGAACTTTTCAAGATTCTTGGAAAAGGATTCCTGTGCTGTGAAGGTGTTTTATCTAACCAGGCACCTCCCCATGCCACTCTTTGGTACCTGAACCAAAACATTCAAAGTAGGAGACTGTCACAGCGAATGACAGGAAGAAAGAGCTGAAAATTTACAGTTCATAAGTCTGACCTCTTCTCTTCTGCCAGGCAATTTCCCAGATATATATGACAGGGAGACAGAGGGAGGGTGTGTATGGAAAGAATTTCCACAGCTGAGCTCTTCTAGAGAAAACAGATCTATTTATTAATGAGCATTTTTCACCCTAAGGTTTCTGATGGCAAGTTTAAGAAGTTCCATGAGCCTCCTTTTGTTTCAGACTCTTCTCATTCCCAAGAGCAGGAAAGGGGTTTTTTAGGATTATTAAGCTTTCCTTTTAAAGTAAAATCCTCTTTGGGCTTTAGTTGATTTGGAGATAACTTCTGTCCCTATCTGTCAGAGTTGGTAAAGAAGAACACCAGTGTTTGGTAGATAACATTAAGGCTGTAAACTTTTAGTTGGGAGGTATCTATGTTGTTTATGTCAGGCAGTGCTTCTGTTTGTGTTTATGGCTTTTGGTAGCCCAAGAAAGAATTTATGTCTTTTCAGATCGTTGTGGCCAGGCAGAAGGTATTTAGTGAGCCTTCAGTATCTCCTGCTCTGGCTAAACCTGATGCATGTGTCTTTGCTGTGTTGAAAACATGATGGTAAGGAAAACCTGTGTTAGGCTTTTACCTCGGCCACTTTCTGTGGTTCCTTGTGGAGCTCCCCCTCCCTGCAAGTTAAGGCAAATTATTCCACCCTGTTGACTCCTCTGGAGTGTAGGCTCTGGGTAGCCTTCAGCTTAAGGGAAGCGCTCACTTGCCAGAACTGCAGTCTTGTTAGTCATAGCCCTGGCCAGCTAGATAATGGCTACAAAACACCCCCCTTGAGTAAAGCCAAAGTATTTCATGGGTGGACTGGGGCTCAACCAGAGACAGCACTCAAATAATACAGTCTAGACTTTCAGTGCTCGGTGTTTTTAATAAAGATGCTTTTTCTGTCAAGTGGCTGCCTGGGAACCTGAGCTTTCCTTTAAAAATAGCTTTTTAGCTCTCTTGTCTGGGAGGAGAACTGTGAAACCTCAGCTGTGGCCAAGGGCTGCATAGGGCTGCCTTAATGGGCAAGGGGTGGCTGGAGTGACCTGTGCTGTGCCCAGGTATTTGAAACATCTGCAGCACAGACTGAGGGACAAGAGATGGCATGGCATCCTCTACATCACTTTATAGCATCACTGACTTTGCACAGTCACCAGCTGCTGATCTTTTTGCAGCAAAAAAACCCATTCTGGGTATTAATTTGTGCACATACTTAAACATATGCCAAGCAGGTACTTTCTGGAGAGGGGCGGGGTGGGTGGCATTCCCCAATTAAATCAAAATGTGCATTTAGAAATACGAAAATGTCCATACCCCCTGTCACACCGGTGATTGCAGGAATGTGGTGATGTCTGCATCTCACCAGGGTTTCTGTTTGGGTTATGAGAAAGAACACGAGAGCAGGGAGGTGCAGAGGTGGAGCATTCCCTGGTCTCACCCCATGCACACAAAGGCACTTGTTCACTGCAAATGGCAAGTATTTTGTGAGCACTACAGGCTGCAGGAGTCGTGTTCAGCCTGAAGACAAGGCCTTTGCATGAAATTAGGTAACTACCTGCTCCTCTGTTTGCATACGGAAATCCCTCATCTGTGTGCAGAAATGTGGCTGGTTTGTGTAACTGTTTGCTCACGCAAAATTCACCTCTTGAAGCTTGTCCTGAAGAGACCTGCTGGAGAGTTACAAACCAGTGGCATGTTGTGGGAAATGTGGCACGCAGTCCAGACCAAGACAAAAATGCAGCTGTGCTCTGTAGCACCTTGATATTTCATGTTCTGGTACCCATTTAGCAAAATGAAAGAAATAGGAACCATGAGGCGTTTGATACAGAGGGTGCAAAATAATGCTCAGAGAGGGAGACAGAGGAAAAAAGTCTAGTTTGACTAATGTGTTCAATCTCTCAGTCAACAAAATGCACTTCAAGCATATGCAGGCTACTTCAAAACTTCCTCATCTCTCCCCCACAACATTAAAGTTGTAAGGGTTTGAAGCCCTGGCTGATAAAATAATTTTCTGCATTCCCCAGCTATGTACTCATCCACTTCAAAATAGCTTGGCTGGTGACAAGTTATTTTCTTAACCTCCCCATTTTCAGCCTACTGCTAAATCAGTTTTCTCATTTTCTACACACAGGCTGCTTTTCCCCTGGAAGCTGAATGCAAATAGCTCCATAACTTAGGACTTGTTGAACAAGTATATTTAAGTTATTACAACTCACAGAGAAGAAACATAATATGTAGTGAAAATAAACAGGACACCACATAAAACTTGTGTTATCTTCCGTGTCAGCAATACTTAGGAAGGAAATTATTTGGATAGAAAATGTTAGTTTGAATTAGGTAGCATAATGTGTGACTGAAGAAGAGTCAAATAGCCATTTTAGAGGCTTGGAAGTATTTCACATTTCCAAGAGAAACAGAGCTCTGAATAACAAACCGCCGTGTTGATCGGCCCCGCTCCCACAGGAACGTCAGCACTGCAGGGCAGCCACTCTTGTGAGCAGAGTTAAGGGTGTGATTGATAACCTGCTGGACTGGGACAGTGATTTCCATCTCTGGAGGAGGCTTTCTGGCAGTAAGGACAGATTTTGCTGTCCTGCTTGCAGAATTAAGACTTGGAGAGAAGCTGGCCCATCTGAGCACTTAGGCTCAGGCAGCGCACGACCTTCTCAAGAGCACCCTCTCTTCCCCACAGGGGTCCAGGGTGACAAACAGCACCTGGAGCAGCTGGAAGCAAAACCAGAGGAGCCCAGACCTTGTGTCAGCCCCAGCACGGGAGGTTCTCCTGTGAGAAATCATGCTGGGCACCGCTGCTGGCCAAGGAGGTGCCTCTCTGCCTGTAAACCGCTGCAGGATTTGGGTGGGCAAACTCGTGTTGCTCTGCATAGTTCCTGTGGCACATGCCATGCCTGTGGAGGAGATGGAAGAGAAATACTGATGAACAATGAGAAATACTGCCAAACTGTTTGTAAAGAAAAGTGGAGTGCGTGTGAGAAAACAAACCTGATGGGCGAGGAGCTGGTGTGTTCCAGTGTGGGATTTTGATGGTGTTCCTGGGTGTGATGCTGCTCGTCCCTTACCGTGAATTTTTCTTTGTTTCAGGTAGGAATGAATTGATAGCCAGATACATCAAACTTAGAACAGGGAAGACACGGACCAGGAAGCAGGTAAAATAACCCAGTGGGGAAGTATGCATGTCAATGAATGACAAAACATGGCATTTTTGGCTGCACTGCCTGGCTGTGCTTCAGCTCTGATGGGATGATGTATTGACTTCACTATTCATATTAAAGACATGCTGTTTAGACAGTATTTAAAACTCTGGGGTTTATGTTGTGGTGGTGTAAGGATTCATTTTTTATTAATCTGTCTGTAAATGAAGCTATTATTCCCCCATATTTCATTTTAAAAAATTCAAAAGTTAAAGCAAAACCGTCAAGCACTGTGGCTTATTTCTCTCTATATCATTATTATATAATTATTATTTTGAGATTGTAAATAATGCAACTTCTTAAAAGTTAAGAGAATTTGGCTGTATAATAGAGGTTATGGTTCTTGAATATGAGAGGTAAATATATAAAAATGAACTGATCATAATCAGCTTAACATGCTCTCAGCTTATGGCCAGTAGTTGCTACAGGATATAAAAATAATTTAAAATTTCCCTAAGAGCCTTCAGGCTCCTGGTCTTTGACCATGGTAAGATTTCATTCATCCAAGAGTCAGAATAAACCTTAAAACCACCTTAAGGTTGGGTTTTTTTAGATGATCATCGCATAACCATTAATTTATCTGGTATTGCTAAATCCTTTAATTCATAATATTCCCAGCAATCAGCAGCCTTGCAGAAAGCACAGTTTGTGTGGAGTTTATGCAGTGGCCACTGCACTGTTAAAAAACGCTCCACAAATGTCAGAGGTCCCTTGCTTTACTGTCAGGTGTGAGATTCCCCTTCTCTACCTGCACATGTGTGACAAAGGGCACACTCTGCATGTCCTGCAGTGCAGGAAGGGGTGGCACTGGGTCACACAAAGCTCGGATTTGAAGCACTTTGGGTGCTGTTTTGCCCTGCGTGGTGTCCCTTGTCAGTCAGGAAGAGGGATGGAAAAAGGCAGCAGAAAGGAGGAGAACTGCAGCACGAGGAAAAGGAACAAACCAAAGACTGGCAATGGAATCACAAACTAAAGGCAGAGTCCCCAATCCAGCCCTGCCTTGCCCATGTGAGCTCCCAGAGTTGGAAGTTGTGCTGGGGTCATAACGTTGCCTCAGGAGTCAAAAAGAGCTTGGGGTTAGATCCTTGGACAGCATGTGCCAGGAAAGCAGGAGGGCTGGGATGGCTTACCTGTGGCCATGTCTGCCTCCCTACTTGTACATCCCTCTTTGGTGATGCATAAATCACTTCAAACTGAGTGCTTTAAAAAGTTGGTTTGTCGCTACTCTGGACTTTTTAACCAAGCGATTAAATGTTACCGTTGTTCTTCTTGTATAACCCTTAACACCACTAATATTCCACTGGAGGCAAAACAAATGAACATGTGTGAAAACTCAGTCTAGGTGTTTGACTGCAAAATCGCTCAGTAAGCAGCAGTATAAGTCTGGATTACTGCAAGCTGGTTCCTGAGCTGCTTCTCGAAGGTGGCCTTCAGGGGCTGTGCTCATTGATGCATCACTGTTTGCTTCCCTACTAAAATCCAGGCTATTTGGTACTATTGACACAGAATAGTCTTACAGAGGAGGAAATCATTGTTTCTCCTTTTCTTTTGTTTTGTTCTTTCCCAGACAGGAATTTTAACTAATGTAGGAAAAATGGGCACCACCTGATATGGTATGTCCTGGGTCAAATGAGAATCAGAGATTTCCCTTTAGTGGTTTTTGCCATCACTGCAGGTTTTAAACCTTCACACGGAAAGCTGAAGGATGCTGAGTGCTACCAAGTGATGCTGGGCAGCATCATTAAACCCTCATCAGCAACAGCACAGATTTCAGTATGTCCCTGGGTAAACAGGAATGTGAATTTGGGCCCAGACCCTCCACTGCACAGGCAGCAACTTCTGATCAATAACTGGTGTAGTGCAGGACTGGGTTCACACAAATTTCTGAGCAAAACAGCCATGGGCCAGGCCTGGGCATCACTAAAGCTGATGTCAAGTTGCTGGTCCCCAGTTACACAAATGTTTTGTGGGCAGACTTGATGCTGAGATTACCAAGGAAACCAGCAGGGGTTCAGGGACCTTTGTTGTGCCAGTATTTTATCATTTGTTCCAGAATTCAAAGCATTTCAGTGGACTCAAAATGCAGCCCGAATCTCCTCATTGGAGCTGCAGAGCACAATAAATAATGGATAAAATTTCATGGTGCCAAATTATGTCTCAAGCCTAGTGGCAAATGGTCAGAGTGGGCATCTGCATCCCCAGCAGATGGGGTAGAAATCCTTTGGGTTCCCCACGTGAGAGCTCAGGGCCTGGGCACGGATGGGATCGGTACCAAAGCACGCGGGCTGTATCCAGCTGTGAACTGTGTCTTCTGTCTTTGTAGCTGAATGCACAACCTGGTGGGTTACACTCTTTTTTTTCCTTCCTCTCTTTTTTTTTTTTTTTTTTTAATTTTTTTAAATTTCCTTAATCAAATCACTGCAGTGATGACCTGTATTGTTAAGCCGTGGTGCTAAGAGCTTGGTATCTGGCTGGGAATGTGGTATATCTTTAACAGCAGAGCTTACTGAAGATGCAAATAACTTCCTCCCCTCAGAAAAGTTTTTTTTTTTTTTTCCTTTTTTTTAAAAAAAAAAA
>VWYP01007836.1:319685-349796 GCA_013400435.1 Pycnonotus jocosus | reverse complement strand
ATAGACATTTATAATTTGATTTGCTTTTTGTTTTTCTTTTGTTTGTTGTTTTTTTTTCCCCCCCATAAACCTGAACAATGTAGGTGTCTAGTCACATACAGGTCTTAGCAAGAAAGAAAGTTCGAGAAATTCAAGCCGCCATTAAGGTACGTTTGGCTTGCCCAGTTGTAGGGGGCTTTTCATCTCCATGGTTACAGGCTTTTCCTTTGTTTCCTCCCTTCCCCTACCCTGCAGGTGTCTAGTCACATTCAGGTTCTTGCCAGAAGGAAATCTCGTGATTTTCATTCCAAGCTGAAGGTATGCGCTTTTCTGCTTTTGGGCTTGTGGTTGCTATGCCTGTCCCTTCCTCCTCCCCGCGGTGATGGGCGAGCGCTGGGGCTGCTGTGCCTGTAACCTCCTTTTCCTGCATGTGGGAGCTGTCTGTGTCTCTTTGTGTTTAATCCCCGGGTTCTGCACTAGCATCCACATTAAAAACATTGTTTTAACACTGTCCAAATGCCAAGTGAACTCCTCTTCATAACAGCTCAGCACCTAAATCTGAATTTTAACCCGTTAGTCCGTTTTTTGTTTTACTTTTTAACAGTTGAGTGCTAGGAGTGTATTTAAATACACAGGGGTTTTGCACAGTTGTGTAGATGCTTTTTTATCTTTTTTTTCTTTTTTTTTTTTCTTTTTCTAGAGAAGTAATTGGGATAATTGTTTTCCATTCCCAAATGTTTTTTTGTCTGTGCTTCTGAACTGCTATCAAGAATACTTAAACCAGATCATTTATTCCAAGTGCCAGAGAAAGCACAGTTTATCCAGATTGCTCTATGGTGTTTCTAGACTACAGTCTAGTATCACCTCAAGTTGTGCACTTTTTCCAAATTCCCTGAAATTTAATTCTTTTTAAAGTAAATTATTGATGTTTTAATCTTTGGAGAGCCTCAGTCAGAGTCCTGTTCAAGGAATATTAAGTATGTTTGCTTAATCTGACATGATGAATTGTACATGTCCCCGATTTCTCTGCCTTCCATAAAATATATTCTAAGGCTAAAAAGAACCTCTTGGAAATGCTTCATAGGGGTTTCTTGGATTGCTTGTTTTTTCAAGCTTTCCAGCAGAGATCTTGAGATTTTTAGGGGTTTTTTTCCACAGGATTTAAAAGTGGAAGAGGGAATTTTGAAGTTTTTGCTGTAGATTTTTTTAAATAAAAAGCAAAGCAACTTGTAAACCTTTTACTTCCCTCCTTTTTTTTTTTTTTTAATGTGAGTAGATTTTTAATTTTTTAAAATTTTTCTTCACTCAGATGTGAGAACAAATCACGTTTTTGTTCTGGCTGGAAAGCAAAACATTTCGCACAGCACTTTCCCGGTCCTGAGCGGTGAGCGCTGCGGATGCTCCCCCCCATCCTGGAACTGCAGTGTAGGAATAACAGCCTGGCTTTGTAACAGGCCTCCCTGACAGAAGCACTGGGTTTTTCAAGGGCAGCATGCTGGCAAGCTTGTCTGGCTGTTGGTGGCTGGCTTTTTAGCTGCACTGGCTGAGCAGTTGGGGTTCGTAAAGAACGGCTAAGACGACTTAAACGTACTGCTTTTTAACCAAGGGTGCAATAATACAGAGAGATATGTGGCATTTTAAGCTCAAATTGTCAAGCCTTGATGCCTAAAATTAAGTATGTAAGTAGGTGGCCTTACTTTCAGAGGTGCTCAGCACCAGCAGCTCCTGGAGTTTTAGAGGACTGGTGAGAGCTCAGGGCTGCAAAAATCAGGAAGACCATGTAGGTACAAAATACAGGCCTAGGAACCCTACACAGTTACTGGATGTTCTAAAACATTTCCCTTTCTGAATGACCAAAATACCTTAAAATGTGAAGCTGCTTGCAAAGCAAAAACCCCCATTTTTAAGTACTGCACCTGCTGTCTGATTTACAGTGAAGCTTTCCAAAGAACAGAGGTAGCCAAACCCTAAGAATATTTCACCTAGTCTAGATGACATTTGCAGTAAACAGAGATCTGGAAGGAATTTTCGTTTTAAGGAGTCGCCTGAAGAAGGGAAGATCTGCTTGGACAACAAAATATTTTGTAAAATATTCACACCTTGTTGCCCTTACCCACCTGCCCATGGGCTGACTGGAAAGTGGAGCAGCTGCCATTCCACTGCTGGGAACTGATGGCCTCAGGAAGATTTCCCAGCTCCAGGCCCCCCACACTCTGCAGAGGTGTTTGCTTCACCTCCCTGTCACCCCGCAGTGGGGACAGAAAGCACAAAGGTGACAGAGCTTTCCTGGCCTTGCTGGCAGAAGCTGCTGCAGCCCTCCCCCAGTGGGTCTCCCACAGGTCTTTCCTTCCCCACATGGCAGAGGTGGGACTTTGATGGTAAAAGGTGCCATGAGGGAGCTGCCTTATGAAGAAGAGAGCTCTCATTCCTCTCGCCTGCTGCAGTTGCTTCCTGGAGGTGGTAGAAGCTGCTGGTTTGGAACCCAAGATGGAACTTTGCTTCTCCAGACATTTTTTTTTAGTGCTACTGCCCATTTTTCTTATTATCCCTGTGTTGAACCATCTGTATGGCCCCAGAATCACCCAGAATTGTGGACTGGTTGGGATTGAAAGGGATCTCTGGACATCATTTAGTCCAACTCCCTGCTGCCAAAGCAGTTTGCAGAAGACTTCAAAAGCTGCCTGAGAAGGGCATCACTGGTGCAAAAGGAAGACAAGGAGGAAACATTCCAGCACCTCTGAGTGCTCATTGTTTCAATGCTGACCAATTTTGGCAGCAGCCTGAACAGCCCCATCAATATCCTCGGAAAGATTACTTTCTTTTGGGCTCTTGCTGTCCTGGAGTGAGTGCTGTCTGTGTTCCCTGGTGAAGGGGTGACCAAGGAGAAGATAAAATGCACAGTTTTTTACACCTGTGATTTTTCACACGAGCACGTGCTGACAGGAGAAGGAGGAATGGCTTCAAACTGAAAGAGAATAGGTTTAGATTAGATATTAGGAGAGAAAAAATTACTCTAAGGGTGGTGAGGCTCTGGAAGAGGTTGCTCAGAGAAGCTGTGGGTGCCTCAGCCCTGCCAGTGTTCAGGGCCAGGTGTTTGGAGCAACCTGGCCTAGTGGGAAGTGACCTTTTAAAATGGTCCCACTAGCAGTGGGCTTGGAACTAGATGATTTTTAAGGTTCCTTCCAACCCAAACCATCCTATGATTCTGTGCTTCCCACCCAGGCCAACTCACTCTTTTAACAGTGAGCTGCCACTTGTAAAACCTGTGATTGGTGGCACCCAGGGAAGCAGTTACTACTCTAAAAAAAATCCCATAAGCATCTGGTGTCAATTTTGTTTTGAGATGTGTCTGATCTGATCTGTCCCATTGGCCTCAGCTCCTGGCCGCTTAGTTTGACACAGTTTTTATAGAAATAACTCTTTTCCCCCCAAGTAGCTGCTGAATTTATTTTGTACCAAGAGATCTTACTGTCCTGCCTTGGTCTGAAACCTGCTTATGGAGAGAAAAGGACTTGGGCAAATCTTGTGTTAATCTTCTGTAAAAGTCCACAAGGATGGAAGGATCTCAGAGCTACCTTCACACACGGCACTGGAGGCTTTCCTAAGAGGCAGAAATCTCCCCTGCATGCCATAAAGTCTGCTTGGTCTAGCAAAGTCCCTTTTCTTCCATGAGAAGTGCCTGAAGTCAGTGTGGATGGATGGATCCTTAACCTGCAAGGAAGTGAAGTTTCACCCATGAATGCTATTGCTGCCTTTCAAGACCACCAGTAAAGAATGTCCCCTCAGCCCTTCAAGGGATGTCATGCATTTTAATTCTCTTTGCAGCAGGAAAACGCACCTATCTTAGAGATTTTAATCTTAATATATTGAGGTTATTAAAATCTTCCTGAAGTTAAAGAAATTTAATCTCATGAAGACGGGAAAAGAGGCTGAGATAAAGTTGTCCTTGGAGACAGATCTGAAAGGCAGCTCCTCTTCATGGCATTTCCTCTCACAACGAGGCTGGAGGAGGCAAAGCAGAGTTTTTACACTCCAGTGTTGTGTTTCTGTGTCAAATACACCAGTCCACAGTGTCAGGTCACAGCCTTTCCCACCTTTGCAGTGACAGGGAGCCAAAGTCACCCTTGTCCATTCAGGATGAAAGATGGATTGAAAGCTGCACATAAACAGAGAGCAAAGGTGCTCAAAGCAGGATGTTCATCTGTTTTAGGCTTTCATATCAGATTTTTTTCATAGTGCAAGATTAATTAGAGACAAAACCCCCCACATTCAAATGCCTACAGTTCACAGCTATTACATGTTTTTAAATCCATTATTCCACATTCCGCATTTAGGGATAGAAAGAAAATATTGTTGTCAATTATAAAATGCTAAAGATAGCTCTATACTTTTAAAAATGAACAATGATAAAAGCCTTGAAAAATTCCCTTTGATGTGAATGGAGTCTTCAGCATTTTGAAATACAATAAGATGGATTAATTGCTACTCATTAGGCAGCAAGTTGGGACAGCTTTGAATGCGCATTCTCTTCTTGGCATTAGCTATTGCCTGGCTGAAATAGCCAGCTTTTGTATTTACTCCTGTCTTCTCTAATAATAAGCAAATTGGAGATCAGGGCTAGAAACACTGAAGTGCTCTCTATCTTTTGTCCAGAACAATTGTATATTGTCATGATTTGTTTATCTTTTTTGAGCTACAGCTAATTATTGTAAAGGTTATTTGAATCAATACGAGATCTGAGCAGAAATAACATCTGCAAAATTGCTTATTAGGAAGCTATTTTATGCTAGTGTTACTGTAACATCCATTTTGTGAGCAACTTGTTGTTCCTTATGTCTTTTTTTTTTCTTACATGAAAAGTTTTGCATTTTAAATATTGGTACAGGTTTTAGGGTTTCTTGATTAATACTGTTTTGTTGTGCTTACTTTTCCTTATGCTGTCTTTAGATTTTTTTTTCTCCCTAAGTCATAGATAACATGGTATTCTAAGCCTCATTTATCATTCTAGGATAACAGTTGTTAATTTTTGCTTAAGAACCTGTTTGAACTGATTGATTGAATTATTCTTCTGTTTATGTTGGATTAAAAGAAATTCAAGCACAAATCCTTTTGTGCTTGTCATGTAGAACTCTTGTTTCATGCGGGGCTTTTATAGAAGTTAAGATTTATAATTGGATGATACTTGGGAATTATTATTATCTAATTTAACTATGTATTTTGCATTCCAAAACAAATTGTGAAAAGCAAACCTCAAGGGCCTGATTCATTAAAAGTTGTAGTCTCCTTGTATTAGATGCTTAGAGCTTACATCTTTCAAGAACAAAGTGTGTGCAACTGCAGCCAGAAGCAGTCAGCTAAAACACAAGACACATCTTGATCTCTGCTACAGAGATGATATTTTAAGGATTTAGTGGAACTAGAGTAGTTTTCCACTGACTGTACCATAAATCCACCCTGGTAGCATTCATTACTAATTATGTGCCACAGTGCAGAAGGCTTGTGTAAGAGGAGGGGAGGGCAGGGGTGTGAGTGCAGTGTGTTGCACACTCCAGTGTCGTTCCTGGGCAGCAGCAATCCCATCTGAGCTCATCAATTAAGTAGGGTCAAACCAGGTCAGGGCCAGATGGGACCTGTCCAAGGAATACCTTAAGCTCCAGCAGGATTTAATGATTCAGTAGGAGATGCTGTCCTCCCAAGCTGAACCTCAGCACGGGACTGCAGCACGCTGGGCCAAACTTTCATTTTGCTACATCAGTGTAAACCACATTGAGATGAAAGAAATTATTCCAGCTTTACAAACCAGCACAAGTGAGAGCAAAACCAAACCCTTTCTGTCTTGGACAAGATAGGAAATCAAAATCTTAACTATTTGCAGCCATTAAAAATCCCGCAACGTTCCTGTTTTAGAGTAGGGGTGTTAACCCATTTGTCCTGGCCAAGTTCCAACCTGGGTAATTACTGTAATCTGCCTGTGTAAATTACCCCTGCCGTTTTAATTGGATATATTACTTCTCTTGCTGCCTAAACTGTGATGTAATACCATTGTGTGTTATTAATCAGTTACCAAGTTTCATCCCAGAAGCGGCCGCCTTGCAGTGATAGGTAGAGCCTCATTCCCTCCTGGTTACGAGTGCTCTCTATTACAACGTGAAAAACCCCAGCATATACTTGTTTTTAAGTGGCAGACGAGCTGATATTGCAATCTAAACAAACAGCTTTAAAATGTGGTTATCCCATTTATTTTTGAAGACCGTGAAGTCTGCTTGGTTACACGAGCACATATTTGCAGCTCTCCAAAAGTACCTGGAGCTGAAGGTGCTCTTCTGCCAGTGCAACTCAGGACCTCATAAGTATCTGTATCTGACTTTGAATTTGATTTCTGTCACATTTGAATGTAAAATTGCTTTGAGAATAGCTGACCTTCCCACTGTGCAAAGATTCCTAAGCCTACAAAAGATGAAACTTCCCTTTGGGAGTGTATTGGGCTGATGTCCCAGATCAGATTTGTCACCAGTGGGAAACTCTGGGGGGGCAGTTGAAATAGCTCAAAACTAGCCCTATTGCAAGGATTGCATTTCTGAGCTGTCATTCTAAAGGTTTTTTCCCTTTCTCTCCATCCTCCTAGAAATGTAATCAGTCAAAAAGGATGAGATGAATGGCCCCACAAAACACAGATCATTCTAGGGTGAAAAGCAGCAATTGGCAAGAAGGAAGGCACATACCATTTTGTGTCACAAAAGAAAAGATGTTTTCTCCCTCCGGAAATCCCTGTCACTGTCCCTAAAATTCAGGATCATCAGATTCACTGTAATGGTGACTGAGAGCTCCCCAGAAGATTTTGAAGGAAGTGTAAATCTTCAAAATTTTTTCCTAGTTCATCTGCTAGGGTGGGATTTGCCTGCTGTAACTGTTGCTGGGTGTCCTTCTCCTATTCTAGTCCTTGGATGGCAATAACATTACAGAAAGTAATGCACTTCAGTTGGTTTCAGTGCCTCACAAGGCAGAAAGAAATGCTCCAGCTTCTCCTGGAGCTGCACTAACACTAGCAGGGAATTAGCCAGAGACTTTAGAGGGATAAAGCAAAGCAAGAGGAACAATTTTATAGACACATAACCTACCCTAGGCTCACACAACTCCCAGGAAAGGATTTTAACAGCCCTGACAAAACTTTTACCTCTAAGTTCTCCCTTAGTTTAGTTCCATCTAACAGTGGATGCAGAAGAGTTTGGCACCTTGGCAGGGGCACAGGCACAGGCTGCATTTTCATGTGGTGGCACAGGCATGGCTGGTGACAGGCAGGAGGCAGTGTAGGAGAGGAGCCTGTAGTACCTCAGCATGTCTGGAAAATAACCAGGTGGTCACAAAAGCAGCACTCACACGGTTTTGGAGGTTACTAGGACCCAGAGGCACATGTCTCTTGTATCATTTATTTCACACATAGGGTACAGATCCCCTGAATGTTGGTTTCTGGTAGGATTCAGCAGGCTGGATTCTGATGGTTTGGCATTTCCATGCCAGCTCTGCTTACAAGAAAAACAGTGAAACAGAGAAATCTGGTAGGGCTAGATATCCATATTGCTTCAGGACATCTCACTTTCATCTTTTCCTGATGGAGGGTCCTTCTTGCTCTGCAAGAGTGTAGGAGGGTCTGGGGAGCTGCAGGAACCTTGGGATTCTGCCACTTCTTAGCACCCAGCAAAACATCTCTTTAACCTGGTGGTCTGCAGACACCCAAAGGCAGCCAGTAAAACATGCCATGCACAAACTTCCTGTGCACACCCTGCCACCACCCTGGGGCAGGCAGGGCTGGGAGCCAGGGCTGACCTCCAGCTCTTAACCAGAGAACTGGCTGTGGTTATATTGCAAAGCTACAAGTTTTGAGGAAGGACTGAGTTTGTCCCTGCACAGAGGGATGTGTCCCTACAGCACAGGTGAGCCCAGGGTGTTGGAGCTGCTCAGGCACAGGGCTGTCCTTCAGGCTCACAGCCTGGAGGGTGCAGAGGGAATGATGCTGAGCACAGGGCTGTCCTTCAGGCTCACAGCCTGCGGGGTGCAGAGGGAATGATGCTGAGCACAGGGCTGTCCTTCAGGCTCACAGCCTGCAGAGTGCAGAGGGAATGATGCTGGAGCAGCTCCTGCCTTGCTCCACCTGCTGCTCTCCAGGCTGTGTCCCACAGGGGCTCCTTGCACAGCTCAGAGAAACACACTCAGCAGCAATCCCTCTCTTTCTGTATCCACAGCTTTCACACAGGGAGCTGGGGATTGTTTCTCCCCAGGGTTTTGTTGGTTGCTTGTTTGTTGTTTTTTTTTTTTCTTTAACCCTCTCTTCTCCCCCTTTTAATGAATCAGACCCTGGGTGAAAATAATGCATTTGTTTAAAGCTGATATTTAATGTTGAGCAAACTGCTCTTCCTTTGTCTCTTACTATTTTGTTCATATTTTGCTAAGAGTCTGCTATTCTACACAAGCATTTTAATAAACTATTTGTTGTTGTATCCAGGTAACAAGCATGGTAAGTATTTTGACTAAACCAAGTATTATGTACCTTAGCTGTGCTTGGCAGAATTTTTTGGCTAGCTTTTCCTGTACTTTCAGCCTGTGCTGTTTCTAAAGGAGCTATTCAAAGGAAGAAACTGCTCACCTATAGTACTACTACATACAAGCTTTAGAGGGAGCATATGTGCAAAGTCATATATCATACATAAGAGCATGCACCTCTTGCCAGCATGCTTGCTACTTTGCTTGTAAAAGAAAACAAGAAAAAAAACCCCACCCAAACCCCCAAACATCCTTGCCTAATACTGCTTGTGTTCCTTCATTCTAAATGACAAACCTAAATATTGGTACTTATTAATCCAGTACTTCTGGATGAGGAACCCTGCTTTACC
This sequence comes from Pycnonotus jocosus, assembly GCA_013400435.1. NCBI lineage: Eukaryota > Metazoa > Chordata > Aves > Passeriformes > Pycnonotidae > Pycnonotus > Pycnonotus jocosus. The sequence goes on along the minus strand of VWYP01007836.1, from coordinate 340,929 downwards.
AGTGTGTAGCAGTCTGTGTTAACTCATTTTCCCTGACCTGAGACATCTCCCTGGTTAACTCTGTTGCATTAAAAGGCCTTCTCTTTCTGTCCTGTGACCATACCTGACTGGCAGTGGCTAGGACTCCAAGTGCTGCTCTAATACAAGTAACCAATAACAACCCACCTTTTCCTAAAGTCATTCCTGTGTGCTCAAAAAAAAAAAAAAAAAGCAGGAATTTTATGGCTGATGTCTTTCTTTGAGAGCACTGTAAACCAGTAAAATGGCCACAACTGAAAATTTAAAAATGTTATTTCCATGTTTGTGACCTAACTTTGGAAATGCTTGTCATAAAGCTGAATCCAAAATGTCTCTAAGCCCATAAGCATGAGGAAAAAACTCTGTCCCTGTTTGCGAGTCAGCCGCAGTTCTGTGTTCTCATTTTACAGTGCAATACAAAAGGCAAGCTTCTCTTAGATGGAAATGACAGAGCTCAAATCTCAGTGCTGCCTGTCCTGCAGGCAGAGCTGAGCCTCAGGAGCACGCCCTGTTCAGCCCAGCCTGATTTAAAATCAGGATTTGCCCAGATAAACAAGTGGGCAGTAGTTTGCTCTCCCAGAGCTTCCTGTGTGTTGGCAGTGAGAATTCAGGTCTACCATGCATGTCTGAGAGGAGGTTTTGCCTTGAGGTAGTTGGAGTGTTAACCTCCGTGCTGTATTTTTTTATTTTTCCCTGCATGGTTTGCTATTTTTGCATTTTCTGTGTGGCTTTTTAAGTTTTTAGTTACGTGCTTGTAGCTGCAGTTATTTAACGTCGTTTGTTGTGCCAAATGTTTTAAGACTCCATGTAATTGTCATATTAAAGGATCAGACAGCAAAGGACAAAGCACTCCAGCACATGGCAGCAATGTCATCAGCTCAGATAGTCTCAGCTACTGCTATTCACAACAAGCTGGGCCTGCCAGGAATTCCCCGTCCTACATTTCCTGGGGCACCTGGGGTAAGTCATTATCCGAGTCCCAAAAAAATCCCTGCGTTCCCTAACAATGCTCAGTCGAAAACTGAGACAGAATGAATGGATTAATGCTTTGACTTGAGTTTGCAAAAGGAATCATGCTTGTTCAAAAATACCCAAAGTGCTTTCAACAAAGAGAACAACTGTGGGCCTGTTTGTTTGTTTTTCCTCTTTTCAGTTTTGGCCGGGCATGATTCAAACGGGGCAGCCTGGATCCTCGCAAGAGTAAGTCTGAAAACTCAAATATGTTTCTCTGTGCAGTGTGAAGGGTGGCTTATGCACTCTGTGAGATCAGGGAAGCAAGAACTTGCAAATTTTTCAAAAAAAAGAGGTAAAGGTAGTTTTAGGGAAAGAAAGAGCCCTTATAGTGATGTGAACTCACATTCAAAAAGTCAGAAGGGATCCCAAACCTCAAAACTGAGGCTGAATACCAGATGGGCACCCTCCTTTGTGTCCCAGCAGTGCCCATCCCTGAGTGTAATTCTCATCCCCTCTCTTCCCTCTGTGCTGTCTGTCTGTTAAATAGGGAAGAGATATGTTTGTGGGTAGAGGTCCTCAGCCACCTATTTTCCTATGCTGTGTGAGTCTGATGGAATTTCCTGTGGATGGCACGGTGTGTGATTTTTTTTGTGTACCTCTTTATTCCAGCGTCAAGCCATTCGTTCAGCAGGCCTATCCTATACAGCCATCAGTCACAGCTCCCATTTCAGGTAATTCTCCCATTTATCCTCTGCCTTGAAAATACTTGAATTTTGTACTGGATGTGATGTATTAACTTCTGACCTGGGTAGAGCCACTACTCATGTTCCCTCCAGCCAAGGGAAACACCAATCCCAGTGTTCTGTTATTATTTGGTTGTATCTTCTGGAAAATCATTGCATTTGGGGGTTTTTTTAGGTAAGAAGCACTAATACATATGCAAGGAGTTATGATGTGTGATTTCCAGTCACCACTCCATATTGTAGGAATGACTGTAAAAAATGAGTAATAGGATGAAGGTTGCCTTTTAGAACAGCTATGTAAAAAGAATACATGTGAATTTATTTTAAACTGAGCCTAAACCCCTTCCAAAATCATATATGTTTAGCCTTAAGTATAAAACTTCTCTATGTATCAGGTTGTTTATAGCTCATCCTCTCCTGGAGGTCGTGCTTTGCCTGGTACCACTTTGATAAGTACCCAAATTTATTCTGAATTCCATTGCTCAGATTGATCAAGCCCTTCCCATGGCTACTTCCCTGCTCCCTTTCCCAGGTTCCTTCCATGCCTGATTTCAGGAAAGGTCATTATTTCTTTGCAGATGATTTCTCATGTTACATCTCCCTTGCCAAATGATCCCAATGCTTCTGGCTCTGTTTGTGCTGCAAGTTTTTGACTCTTACCCAATTCTTTATGATTTTCTAACTTGCTGCTATTTAATGCTTTGAACTAAAGCTATTCATGAGAATGCCTTTCTCTTGACATCCCTAATTTATAACATCATTTTCTAAGACAGGTATTTTCTGTCGTCTTCTTTTATCCTTCCATGTTTTCTCTCAGAATAGGAGTATTAGTGTTTCTAAATCAGACAAAACTCGTGCATGAGTTTTTGCTTCCTTAGAATTCCCGTTCATGTCTAGCCTGTGACATTTGTAATTCCCTGTTTTGCACAAGCCTCACACTTTCATTGCCTAAATTTGAGGGTTGGGGGTCAGGTACCACATTCCCATTGTGGGATATGGACACACACTGCCTCTGACTTGTCCTTTCTTCTCAGCCTATTTCAGGATAATCTTTGTTCTCATACTTTTGGTGCCCCTCCCCTGCCTTTCTTGTGCCTGTGTCTCTCCCAAGATGAGTTCTGTCTTTGAGCTGCTGCCTTTTCCTCTTCCTCTACAGTTTTCTTTCCTTCTCCTCCAATTTTCTACAATGAGGACCAAGAGATAGCATTTATTCCTTCTCTTGAGGTGAATTAGAGAGGGTGGTTAACATCCCTTCTCTATCTAGATCATGTCGTTCTCTCTTTATTATCAATTTAAAACCTTTTTTTTTTCCTTTTTAAGGTATGATTCAGCTCTCTACAGTAATTATTTATTATTAGCTGTAGCATAATGATGCCTAAAAGCTCCAAAAGAAGTCAAGACCCAATGTGCAAATACATAGTAAGAGACAGTCTCTGCCTTGGAAAGCTTGTACTCTAAAACAGGAGAGGGGAATTGAGAATGGCAGAAGAAATAGGCAAAAAGAGGGGTCATTTACTTGTAACATGTGGCACATTAGGAGCCAGAGATGAAGGCCAGTTCTCTTGACTCCCAAGGCAGTAATGTCTCCTGTGACTCTTGATGCCAGTTTCCAAGGAAGGGTGCAGCTTGTAGGTCTAGGTGAAGTCTCTATAAATCTCTGTAATCTAGTATATAATTTAAACAAAAATTCTACAGCGAGTTACAGCCCTAAGGAAACTAAGTAGTAGATCTTTTCTTTCTGCCAGTATTATTAGATTGCTGGGCTGGCACCTCTTTTTCTGCATATTGGCCTGAGTTTTTCCAATTTTAACTCATCCTGAATTAATTACTCGCTAAAATTAATATAAATATCCAAGGGCTACATGCATAATTCCCAATTACATTTAATTGAGAAAATATAAACTGAAGAAGAGTCAGCTTCCTCATGAAGATGTTTCCTCTGTTTCAGGCTTTGAACCCACATCAGCTCCAGCTCCCTCAGTCCCTGCGTGGCAGGGCCGATCGATTGGTACGACCAAGCTCAGGCTGGTGGAGTTTTCAGCTTTCCTTGAGCAGCAGAGGGATCCTGAATCAGTAAGTATTTATTGCCCTCGTGTCCACCCATCCTCAGTTTTGCTCCTTTACTCCTGACCTTCAGCTTTTCTCCTCTGCTCCCCACCCTCTGGGCATGCTTTCCATCATGTATGATGGAATACACCCGGTGTCTCTGTGTTCACTGCTGCTCTGTGCAATATTCCTTTCACCCCAGGACTGTGTTTTCCTTTCTTTCCCTTTTTCTCCCCATTTGCAGCAGCGAGAGGCCTCTGTGGAAGCAGGCAGGGTTTGGTCTGGCGCCTGCCTCGCTGCTGACCTAGTTTAGCAGGTGTACCAAATTGCATTGTGTTCTTGGCAAGAATTCAGTGCTTGAACTCTAAGTTAAAACCTAATCTGTTTCCTAACCAAAACAAAATTAAGGATGTGCACAGAAAGTGTGCATATTGTGTATTTGATTTTTTTTTTCTTATAAAGTTTTTAATTTTCTTTTAGTTTTTAGTCTGCGTACTATACCTGCAAGGGTAGTTTCTGAAGTTGGCTGTAATATTTCATTTACTCCAGTAAGCCTTGAACCCTGACATTAATCACCATGTATTTACCAAGAGCATTTCTTGGTAGCCCAGCACTGATTCTACTGCATCACAAATAAATTGAAAGAACTTCTTTCAGCTCCAACCTGAGAAATTTTTTTCTGCGATAATTTCTGAAAAGCAAATACTGTCCTGAATGGGTGATGTGGACAGGCCATTCTTGTTCAGATTCCTGGTAAAATACAGTAGCCTGGAGAAGAGAGAAGCTATCATTTTCTTTTTGTAATCCAGCACTGGAAACCATAGCATTTATGGGCTCTGGCCAGGGGTGTTATCCAAGGAGTGTTTACCCTGCACAATGGGGATTGGAGACATAGCCCAGAAACCTTACAACAGAGGAATGCTCCTGGCACAGACATATCCCTGGGAAAGTGCACCATATCTCAGCTGTTCATGCACCAAGCACGTGGCAGCGTGCTGGTTTGCCAAATGTCACACTTGGCCAGGCTGGGTTAGCTTTGAGATGCAGGAAATGTTTGGCAGCAGGTGCGGATCTCTCAGCGCTTACCTGACTGTTGGGCATCCATGGTTTCCCTGGAATCCCTTTGCCTTCCCATGGTCTCATGGCAATCCTGGCTCTGGTGGGCTTCACCTTAGTGTCCTCCAGACCACTCTGGAATGCCTCCTCCACTCCCCAGCCCCAAGTCCATCCAGGCAGCAGTTTGGATTTCCACTGCTGAAGCACAACATCCAGGTTTCCCCATCACTCACCCTCATCCAAGCACAGATTTCCCAGCCCCTGCTGACCCTGTGTAATGTGTCCTGCTGATTTCTGGACTCTGCCATCCCCAGCCTGCCCTACACCAGGATGTGTCTGTGTGTGTGTGTGTGTGTGTGTGTGCTCCAGCTTACCAGGAAAACAGGATGTGGCCGTGTGACGCTCAGCCTTGCCGTCTGCGTGTGAACAAAATCTCATTTCTGTGTGGTCCCACTGGCTGTTTTGCCACCTAATTGTCCCTTTTCCATAGGTTTTTAGAACATAAATCCAGATACAAAGCCCGTGGGCTGATATGGTGTAGTGGCTCTGTGTCTGTGGGGTTTTGTAAGGGGGAGCAAAGAGGGGCTGGGCAGCTGAGTAGCTTTGGCATTGCAGGGAGAGAGTGGGGTCTGAACAGAACCATGACTGCCCAGGATGGCCTCACAAGTACTGCAAAGCCTTCTTTGGAGGAAACTGATATTATTTGGAATTCCTGAGGGTGCAGAGGCCCACTGGGTCTTGTCCCAGCTTGCAAGAAAACTGCTGAGAAACCCACCTTTCAAATGCATTTATGCAGGAGAGTTTAGAGGACAAGCAAGAGTATCAAACTACCCAGACCTGTTTTTAAAAAAGCAGGTTTTCGTGTGCTGTAACACTGCAAAAATGAGACTCCAGGAAAAGTCAGTTCCCAATTTAGTTCATTCTTGCATCCAAGTGGGGCAGTGCTGTGCCTGGGGACAGCAGGAGCATCCAGACTGGTGCCATGGGGAGTGCAGGATGAGCCCCTATGGCACTGTGTGGGCATCACTGCTGGGAAAGGGGAGTCAGGAGAAGGACAAGTGTTGCTTACCTTGGATGAAGTAAATTTGATTATCTGGCGTTGAAAGAGCATTGGATAAAAAACCCTCAAGGCAGTGTGGCCATTTCCCAGGGCAAAGGGAGAAGGATTTTCTTTGCTGGAGAGGCACTGGGTGTGCAGGGGCAGCTCTGTGCCTCCTGCCAGCCTGCCCTGTCTCTGATGCACTCTCCAACGAGCACCAAGAGTTTTCCTTGGAGGTGAGAGCAAACCCCCAGCCTCCTGTAGTGCCATTGCAGAAAATGGGAATTCTGCCTGCAGCTTTGCACACCTTTCCTTGCATGGCTGGGATGTTTTATTGCAGGTGAGGTTTGCACAGCAGAGAAAGGATGGGGTTTTATTACTTTTCAAATAAAATCAGCGAGGCAGGTGACGTGTGTGTGTTTGCACAATGCGCACATGAAGTCATGTAGGCACGTGCTGTGATTGCAGCATCATCTTTGTGCCTTTGCTGACCTCAGAAATGAATGTATTTATTTATGTGCTGCTACAGGAGAGATGTGTAGGAGTTCTCCTGCATCTTCTGAAAAAGGACAGTTATATGTTCATTACACTGCTGACTTTTCACAGAAAATTACATAAAATATTATCTTCGCCACATGTACTTCCAACATTTCATTTAAAAAAAGGAGACCCTTCCTCCTTCTCTCTCCCAACACAAAATCAGGCCAGAAAGCCTCATAGTAGTAGAGGCAAGTAGGCCAATTCCACCTTAAAATGTAACCTGGAAGTTAATGAAATACCTTTATTGAAAGAGGTGTACTTGGCATGGCATCTGGGGACAGAACTTGATCCTGGCAGGCTCCTTGCTGTCCCTATTCCTGCAGAAATTAGAAATTTAGGTTTGCAAGCTGTGGTGACTCCCATGGGAGTGGGACTTTGCATAGGCACAAAGGTCCACCCATGGGGAATTCCTGGTGGGAGTGAGGCATTCAGCATTTCTGGGGCTCTTCTAATGGCAATTGGTGTTTAAAAGTACAAAAAAAACCCCAAAATCCCCAAAACACTCAATGCCAGGCAGTTTAAATCTGCTCCATAGAGTCCTCACACTTGTGGACTGCCATTGATCTTTTCCCTTGTCTAGACACAATTTTTTTCCATTTACAAAAGAGAAAAATATAGGAAGGAAGCAATAAGCAGCCCTCACTGTAACTCTGCATGGCAGAAGATAGTCTGGGGAACACAAGATGGCACAGTTGCAAAAGATTGGGATACTGACTCTGCAGCTGAGGACGGGTAAAATTGCTCCTCCTTTTACACGAAAATCAATTCAGCTCACAAATGTCAAGCTGTATTTTCCTTTTGTGGCATTTTGTGCTTAAGTACAATTCCTAAATGGTGCATAGAAGTTTCCCTTGCAGGTCCAAGCAGCAGCATTTCAGTTACCTTTGATTATTGCCTGCCCTATATAACTCTATTTTCAGCAGATGGAGTAGTTTTTGTGCCCATCTGTTGCTTCCAAGAGAGGTTTTCCTTAATGGGGGGTTTCCATTTTTACTGTAGTGGTTCTGTGAAAGTTCAGGACAAATGCTTAAACCAAGCAATCCCATGTTCCCTAACAAATATAAACCAAGCATGCAAGCGGGTTAGAAAGGATCTAAGCAACTGATTGCTGCACAAGTAGATATAAAATTCAAAGACTGTAACTGAACTAAGAATAAGTCAAAATTTTATATATATATATATATATATATATATGTATATATGTATACACTCAAGCTTGATTTTCAATCAGAATAAAAAACCCTATCACCACCCAACAAAAAAAGACCTTTCTTCTCTTCACTTTTGAGGTTTCTTGCTGTCACATTTATTTAAATTGTGAGCACCTCAGACATCTTTACATTTAAAATAACTATATAGAGCAATAAAGAACATGGCTGATGGACATTTTCAGTATTAGTCCACCCCTCCAAACTGTCAGATTGTGCTAGGTCCAAATTTCAAAATGTATTTTAAAAAGTGGTGAAGAAATAAAACATTCTTTATGTTTTAATTGAGGTTTTATTGTTGTTGTAAAAGGACTTTGTGAGCCCGGGGAGAATTGTGCCTGAGAACCAGAAAGGGAAAGCAATTGCTCAAGGGCCATAAAAACAGCCTGCCATCATTAGCCAAATGCAGTAAAATTCACCAAAGTTAATCAAACCACCTAAGTGATGAAAAATAAATGAGATCTTTTCAAAAGAAGTCTTCCATGCTTGAACAATATCCATTGTTGCAAGGATTGTTTAGCCTTTCTGTACTCCCTGTACACAGCATAAAAAGCAGTCCAGCATTTCACTCGCAAGGAAGTCCTTGGTTTAGTGTCTTTGTGATGTGAAAGGACAAGAAAGCAAATTCACATTAGGATGGATGTCTCAGAGGCACAGACTCAGGATTTGAGGTCATTTTAATCTGGAATCAGAAAAAGTTTTGCTAAACACAAGGCCCATTTGTTTTGCCGTGCTAGAGAGCTGCATGTTGGCCCTGGGATGCAGATGTCATATTCTGTGAAATGTTCATTTTCCAGTGTCTATGGTTAGAAGCCCCAAGAAAGCACTTTAAAGAGGTCCAGCATTCACACAGGCTCCAGTGGTGAAACTGTGGCATGGCAGCAGACCTCCCATCCAGCAGGATTCAGGGGGACCTCATGGAATCATGATGGGAATGCCAGGCCAGCTTCCCCAGCCCAGCTGTAGCAGGACATGGACTTTGCAGGGAGGGTGCTGGGGCCAGAACCTACTTGGGTGTGTTGGGAGACCAGCACCATTCATCCCCAAAGCCTGCTGGGGCCTGGCTGTGCTCTCCCTGCTGCCCTCACAAACCTCTCTTCCTTTCCACAAATCCGCTGCTGGGGACATTTCCTGGCAAAAGGAACTGCAGGGGATGCCTGGGTTGGGTTGGCATCAGAGTGGGGTGGGCTGTGGCTGTGAATTCCCCACTCTGCCTGCCCCAAGCACCAGTCCTGGCTCGTCCCAAGGGCTTTGCACCTGGCTGTGCCTCTGCCCTGCATCTCCCCAACTCGTCCAACAGCTTCCCCCACCCCTACACCCACCCCAAAACCGCCTGGCCCGGCTGCAGAGCCGGGAAGTTGGGAAATATCCCCCTGCTCTGCTCTGCAGAGAGCAGATAATGACATGCTCACGTGTTTATTTGTTCCTCTGCTGCATTCAGTGGAGATGTAGATGGCTCTTCTTTGATAAGCAACTATTCAGTAGTTTGTTTTCTTCTGCTGTTGAAATGCGTGGCCCCGTGCCCTGCTCGCTGTGCACTGTCTAACCTCCCTTCCAAATGGAATTATTAATTCCCTCCATTTGCATTTCACAGATGTGCTAGTGCAGTCTTTTTGGATGAAGGAGCATTATTACTCACAATTGACAAACCAAGAAGTTCAGGTGCAAAAGAATGAATGGGGCACTGATTTTGAGGGTCCCCATTGATTTGTCATGAGCTTGATTTTGCAAAATACTTAACATTATCGAGAGCTTCCTATAGTCAGGCATAATTTTCCCATTTTGAGCACTCAGCATTTCTGGAACTGGGCCTGCAGGGTCTTAAATCAGACAGGGCAGAAGTGAATGATGCATGGTCACTGTTGCAGAAAAGCTGATGGAAAGGTTGTGTAAGCACCTTGCCCAGCCAGCAGGTCCCAGTTTCACGCTGGCACTGCTGTGGCAGTAGCTGGGAGGTGCCGGGCAACATTAAGGTGTCAGGGAACTACCTTCCCTCATCACCTACCTCTCCACTTCTGCAACCATAATGTCACCCAAAATCACCTTTAATTTTTCAATCCCTGAGCAGATCCAGGCAGGATCTGAATGCAGGGAGGTCCATGAAAGACCAGGTTGCCTGTGCAGCTGTATCCTTGCATACAGCACAGAAAGTTCAGTTAACATTTCACAGGAAAGTGTTAAAAACCTTAACAACAGGACTTGGTACAGACTCCAGTTATAGCATTAAAATGTCATGTTTATAACTCCCAGTCTGCTTCAGTGGAGGACAACAGCAGCAGGAGTTAAATATTCAGTTACTAGTGTTTTGGTAGAAATAAGAAAACTTGTTGGCAGACCGAGTGATTTTCTTACATCAGCAGGAAATTAAAGAGTTTCAGATTTACGAGATACGGCCAGGCAGCAGGGCTGAGGCTGGGCAGGGTTTGGGTTAGAGCTGCACACAGACTGCTGATACACCAATGCATGGGTTCCAGGCAGCCCACCCCACCTGGCTCCTGTTGTTCCCCCCAGAAGCACAATCCCTGCTGGGGCAGGTGGCTCCCAGCCGTGCCAGTGGGATTTGGGAGGGTTAAACCAGGGCTGTGCCCCTGGGGGCAGCAGGAGGGTGCAGCACCCTTGCACTCAGGTTGCTGTGCTCATGAGCAAGGTTATTCCCACAGAAACAGCTGCCCCCTCTCAGGCCCCCTGCCTTCCACCTTGCTTAGCACCTCCATCACCCTGTGGATGGGGAGCCATTCACCACCCCCCCAGGTGCTGATCCGTGTGGTTGTGTCAGACTATAAGTGCAAAAACAGGTGAGGAGCAGGTTACAAATATATGTGCTGGCTGATAAAGCAGATGTAGGTGGTTTGTCTTTGTTCTGCACCAGCCTAAATGCTTGCATCCCCTGCCATTGGCAATTTGTCTTGGTTCTTTTAAATTCCTAAGTGGATTATAATTTTTCTCGTGGTATTATTTGACAACAGTCATATTTCATGGCTTTACTGCATTCTTTGGATAGTTAGAATTTTTCTAAGAGAAGCGGCTCAGCTTTAAGAGGCGGCCATCTCCAGGGCATGTCGTGTAATGCAGACACAGGAGACAGAGCTGAAAATGTTCTTCCTGTTTTTGTGTGCATAGAAAATACAGGATTTGACTTTTGAAGGTTTATGGCATCTAAAGCACATTATTGCCCCGATGCCAGATGCAAATCCTTTAAATGCTGCAGAGTGAGTAAATTCCTCAGCAACTAATGTACTTCAATGACTCTGGAATACTCAGTCTAAATCAACAGTGAATTCTCAATGTAATGAGGATGTTTTCAAGCTTTTCAGACACTAATGGGCTCAAAAATATAGGCAGAAAACTTTGCTCCTTTGCCTTTATCTATGAATCAGTTCCTGTCGTGGTGCATGTTTGTCTAAAGACGATAGGGATCATTTCAGTATCCATTTACCCTGCTCCAATATTGCATTTTCGTTTGTTAGTTCGCAGAAATATGCCACATCTAATTAGCTGAGTAATGATTGCACTTAGCATAGGAATTGCAGCAACATAAGGAGAAAATAATCACACATTGCAATATCAAAATAAACATTTCTGTCCTAAGAATGTTGTCAGGTGATGTCATACCATCTGTCCTACTGTACCCGCTCAGAAATGTTGCTGCAGCAGCATCTGGTGCTTTGGCGAGCTCAGCAGACAACTGTGGCAGCTTTGCAGCTGCCTCCAGCCCTGCTCTTATATTTAAAGAGTATTAATAAAGACTTCATGCACCATGCCCCTATAAATGTGTTTGCTTTTACTGAAGTTGGGATAGTGAGCAATTTGTATATTTTCCTGGCTTGCAGAATGAGGTACAGTGCGTGAATTGTGTCTTGGGAGTTTGCAGTGGCCAAACTGTAAAATACAGCTCTCCCTTCCCCCTTCCCTCCACAGCCACCTTTGGGCTAGGAGAGAGACACCCTTTTGGGGAAGAGGACAATTTACAGGAGAATCTGAGCCCTCAACCCTGTTTCCATAAAAATGTGGTTATTTGTACAACCTGGAACAACTCCAGCAGAGAAGACTGAGAGAAAACAGTCCTCAATTTTTTTTCTTGTGGAAATGCCTTAATAAGATATTATGTTTTCCTTTTTCCTTCCACAAAATTCAGAGGGAAATACAACCCTGCAAAAACACACAAGCTGTATCTCAATTTCGATCCCATACCCAGATGAGCGTTCTCTGGTTCTAAATTCAGATTTCACTGTGCTAGATGATTTTTTAATAGATTTCAATTTCATTTCCTAAGTGCAGAAATCTAGCCAGTCCATTTCCTTTTCCCCAGAGTTTTGGACATCTGCTAGGGAAGACTCTGCTCACACCGAAGGAAGGCTCTGAGTGGTTGCCCAATTCATTTAGATTTGTCACTTCAATTTGTTCATTCAGCAGGTACATTGTAAACAAAATAGCTTAAATGAGGTTTGCTTTGGGGTTTTAAATATTTTATTTGTGCCTAGCTTTTGGGAATTGCCCCTTATATACAGCATCTGTTCAATGTGACAGGGTTCTCTAGTATTCATTGACTGCATATCAGCTTTCCCTTAACCGAGTTAGCGAAATGTTTTGTGATCTGCGTGGTGAAAACCCCTCAGTGTTTAATCCTGCCACCCTGGAGCTCCTTCACTCTGCTCTCATGACCCTGGGAGGTGCTGATGGACTGGTGGAGGGTCTTTGGTGTTCACCCTTCCACTTTTGTTTGGGTGCTGAAAGGTTCTTTTGGAGGAATGGCAGCCCCTAAAAGATCATGTTGGACTCCTTTGGAGTGGACTTCACTGGGCCAAGGATTTCCCCCAGGCAGGAGTGGCACTGCCCAGGTGATTCCTGTGATTGCAGTGAGGTGTGATGGGATGAAGTTAAGAAATAGGGAATTGAAGCTGAAAGTGTTTGGGGAGGGATGGCCATCTACAGAGCTGGTTCCCGAGGGAGAGGGGAAAAGTTGGGCTCTTTAATATTACATGGGTCAAAATACAGGAGGACAAAGTCTATAGGAACAGCAACACAGAGCAACTGGCCCTGTTACTGTCATCCTGCAGTTAAAAGGAAATCCCTTCCATCTCTTTTAGTTGAGGTGTGCTGCAGAGGGAGGTTTGGGGCTTTTTAGTGGACAAGCGGGCGGCGTGCATGAACGGGCTCTGTGGCACGAGCAGAAATTCAGTCTCTGAGGACACAGGACATTAAAAAGCAATGTTTAAAGGAGCAAGAACAGGCTCTCCTCCTGAGCACATTCATCTTTTTATGCTCAGTGGAGGGCTTTTTAATCACTGTGCTGCCACTGGGTCTCGCAGTGTAAATTACCCCTTTGCAGAGGCCTGTGCTTTGGGGTTTGCAGTGGGGACACAGGGGGGTTTTTTTTTGATGTTGACCCTTGTTCACAAGGGTCTGTGACACAATCAGTGAAGCTGTTTGTGGAAACCATACTGCAGAAAATCCCAGCATTAGGAGTCATTTAACCCATCACAGCCCAGCCCCCTGCCCATAACAACCCCTCTGCTCTTCTCCCCCAGCGCTGATTTTCCCTGTTTCTCCCTTTGCAGTACAACAAACACCTCTTCGTGCACATCGGACACGCCAACCATTCTTACAGCGACCCCTTGCTCGAGTCGGTGGACATTCGTCAGATTTACGACAAATTTCCCGAGAAGAAGGGCGGCCTGAAGGAGCTCTTCGGGAAGGGGCCTCAAAACGCTTTCTTCCTCGTCAAATTCTGGGTGAGTAAAACGTGGCGGGGAGGACCTCTGCTGTCGAGGGGGGCCGTGTGAGGTGTTTGCCCGTGGAAATCCCCTCTGTTTCCGTGCATGGAAAGCTGTTTGCCCTGCAGGTGGGACACGCTGAGAGCTCCCCAGGAGCTCCCCAGATGTGCCTCAGCTCTGCCTGGCTCTGCAGGCAGCAGGTACCCAGAGCCCCCTTTGGAGATGGGGAACTGCCATCTAGTGGTCCAAGGAAAAGCACGGGGATGGAGCCTTGCCTTTGAGTGTTCCCCAGGTGCAACCTCTGCCAAATCATGCAAGGATCAGTCCTGCCACCCACCCAGGACCAAGCAGGATGGGAAACTGAGAGAGCTGTGAGCCTGGGAGGGTCTTCTTCAAGCACATCTGCATTCTCCGTGCCTTTTTGTTAGTCAGCCATAGGACTCTGCTCCGTAACTGGGAGAACAAGAGGACACAGTTTCAAGCTGTGTCAAGGGAAATATAGGTTGGATATTAGGAAAAAGTTTTTCACTGAGAGAGTGATTAAATAGTGGAATAGTCTGCCCGGGGAGGTGGTGGAGTCACCATCCCTGGATGTGTTTAGAAAGAGACTGGATGTGGCACTCAGTGCCATGATCTAGTTGAGGTGTTAGAGCATGGGTTGGACCCGATGATCTTGAAGGTCTCTTCCAACCTACATATTCTGTGATTCTGTGATTATCATATTCACAGCCAGTGGAGGGCTGGGATGCTGGGATGCTGCATGTTGATCTAGTAGTGATAAATGTTTTTGATAAGCCAGGTTCTTCTTATTGTATGTGCAAATTCTCATGTTAGAGATATAATCACAAAATAATAAAATCATTTAGGTTGGAAAAGGCCTCTAAGATCGTTGAGTCCAACCATGAGCCAAGTCCACCACTAAACTACTAAAAGATTCACCCAAAAGGATCAGCAAATCTGCAGGCTGAGGCTCATGCTTATACTAAAGCTTTTTATACTCACTGATTTGTTGGGGTACTTTTTTGTGGTATACTCCTTTTCATAGCAGCAGTTATCATCTAAGCATTTACATTTTTTCTTTTAAAAACTTCAGTAAAAGGGGCATATTCAGGGTTTAATTACAGGGTGGACAGATTGAGGCTGAAACCAGAAAAGGTTGATCTGGAACCAGTGCTTATGATCAGATTTCCTGGCGTTTATCTATGGGATTTGAAATACCCTGCAGCTTATAAATCCCTCAGACTTCATATCTTTCCAAGAGCTTCTGTGGCACCAGATTTAGGAGTGGAAACTGGAATGTGGGACACTTTTTTTCTCAAATCTGGATGTAGAAGGAATAAGCCACTGAGCAGAGGCTGTGCTGGACTGCAGAAGAAACCCATTGAGAAATTCATGGGGCTTAAAACTGGGCCTGGGAGCTGTAGACTAAGTATTTGAGGGCTGGCTGAGCATAGAGGCCAGAAAGAGGAGAGAGCAGAGGAGTGGGAGCTGAAACACAGTGAGCACCAGTGGCCTAAACAGGCAGATGAGAATGTGGGGTCAAAAAGAGGGAGGCAGTGGGAGGAGGGAGCATTTGGGATAAGGAGCCTGCAGGGAAGCACAGGGATGAAGTACAGCAAAAATGTTTCTGAGAGGTGGGAACAGGACAAAGGTAACAGCAGGAGAAATCTGGCTGCAGAGGAACAGAGCTCAGAGTTAAGGGTCTGTGACCACTAAATATCTTCCCTTGTGAAGTTTGTCTTGAGGTGAAGACCATCATCTCACAGGTCCACTCTGCATAATAAATATTTGCAAAATGCACTGGCAGAAATGAATGTCACCTCACATGCCTGTTCTCATTTCCCACAGAGGATGATAAGCCTCAGACTTTATACTAGACGTGGACGCAGCAGAGATTTGTGATATGGTAATTGATGTATTGTATGTTCTGCTTTTTCTCCATGTGGAAATTGATTTTCAGGCATGCTGGATGCTCAGAAGCATACCTAAAGCCAGTAGAGACCTACTTTGGATGATTGAGGTCTGTGGTGTGCTCCTTTTGTTCTCAAATTTGGAAATTTGAGTGCCAGCCTTCTCTGCTTTGTCTCCTGCAGGCAGTGCGCACCTTTTACACTCCTGTCTCAGTCCCACATCTGTGATGTGGGGTGATACCATGCCTTCACCTCAAATGCTCACTGACAAATCAGATTCGAGGCTGTTAGAAGGTGATGCCATGAAAAAAAGCCTCTATGAAATGTATAATTCTGTGCTCAGTGCAGGTTCTGAGCAGTGTTCAGGAAAAGGGCCACAGTGAACAGCAAAGACAAAGAAACATCGTGTAGATGTTCAGAGGGTGGCTGTGCACTTGTGTAGCTAAAGCCTGTGACATGATACAGTTCAGCAGTCAGGATGTGCAGGCAACTTCAATCCAACATTTCCTAACCTCACCATGCCTTCCAACATAATGGCTTTTTAATGCAATTTTGCGCTGTATTAACTTAGAGATTAAAAAACATACAGTGCTAACATCCTTCTGAGTTATACATTAAAAATGTGGTGAGAACATTTTCCTGAGCCATGATCTTAAAATAGATCCGTGGATTTTCTCTCTCATCAAGTGAGTGAGGCATAGAGAAGGTACCTGGGGTTTGGGTGTTGAAAGAGTCACAACAGTGACTCTTCTAGGAATAATCTTCACACCAGTGCCCCCCAGTCCTAAACATATGTGGGAATAAGTATAGGAAAACCAGAAGATAGCTGTCTAATTGCATATGAGAATTAGGTCTTAAATTGTCAGCACACTGTCCTTTATGTCTTTCACCCCAATGGGAAATTTCTTCAGAAAAAAAGGATGCCACTCCCATTTTTATGGGGAGTGTTGAAAAACTGTTTTAAACAGGCATAATATCACCAGGGAAAAGCTGGCACAGGTTGCTGATATTGTTTTTGACCCTATAAGTTTCCTCGAATTTATTCATATGAAAACGGATCAATTTTGGCCAAATTAAGTATCCAGTTCTGAATATCTACTCTTTTGTCATCTGCTACCTCTTCCTACTCTGTAAGTTCAGCTCCCCCAGGGTTCTGTTCATGATGTGTGGTTATTACTTAGTCCCAATACTCTGTCTCACCATTTATTTTCCCCTTTCCCCCTTCCCATCCTTTCTGTTGTCCTCCTTCATTACCATGTAGCCATCAATCATTTGCTCAGCCCTGTAAGCTACCGCATCCCAGGTGATCAGGGCAGTCCTTGTTTTCATGGCTAAAAGAGGGAAGGGAATTTTGATTGGGCAGATAAGTACAGGTGTGAAAGCACTCTGAGTAGAATCAGTGAAGGAAAGGCAGGGTCTGAGTTAAAGAAAGTAAGGCAAACCAGAGAGGGGAAGAAGGAGAGTGCCATGATGTGAGAGGCTTGAAAGGGAAGGTGAGGATTTGGTGCCAGAAGGGATGGTCACCCTGCAAATGGATTTAGGGGGAGTCAGCGTGCCACTGGAGGCAGCACAAAGGGCATTTTGTTTAGACATTAATCGTGCTGTGGAATGGGTTTATGGCAAACAGGAAGGCCACAGATGAGTACTTGTGCTGAGGATGACTAAGGCAGAAAGCAGCTGAGCTCTGGTAGCTGGAAAGAATACTCCTCTGGCTCTTTCCCATTCAGTTCTGCTTCAGGCTGCTCACCAGCACGGTTTTCCCTGTTGTCCTGGTTTCGGTAATAAGGTTTGATTACAAAAAAAAAGTGGGAGGGGAGAGGTCTGAGATCTTGCAAGAAGACACTTGCCAGTTGTGGAGTTGACTTAGCAAGACAGCACCGGGATGGAGTACAAAGCAAAGTTTGCTTTGCTTTGTGGAGCTTTATTGGTTCATGCAGATTGTATCTCATGGGAAACACAACCTGATGCTGGGAATGGATGAGCTTCTGGCCCTGGTCCTGGTAACACATCTGGATGTCACACTTTTGGGCCCCTTCCTACCTAACAGTGTGGGAGGTACAAAAGGAAGAGACTCCTCCTCCAACCCTATGCCCTGCAATGCAACGCCCTGGTCCTTGTCTTGCACCTGCAATGCAATGACTCTGTTCCTCTGCTTTATCCCAGGTAGTCACTGGGAACCACAGAGCTCAGGGAAATTGCCACAGAGACAGATTTTTACAATAATAGAGGGAGTTTTACTTGGTATGTTGTAAATAAGGAACCATGTCCTGATGGTGTGGCACAGGAAGTTTGTGTGACAGGGGTATGAGACTTGAGATTAGAGGGTTATAGAACCAAAACAAAAATAAAGGTTCCTTAATAAATGTAAAAGCTGTTCTAGAGCACTGGTGCAGAATTCAGGAAAGGCTGGAGAATATCTGCAGAGGAAACCTTTCCCTGGGTGCAGGTTGATTGCACAATCCTGCTTCTCTCACTTTATGGGGCTCAGCCCAACCTGTGCAAAATAGCCAGGAATGATTTGTGCCATCTAACCTGAATCTGAATATGGTCAATGTTCCTGGTGGTTAGTTGGTATTTAAACTGTTTTTGTGTCTTGGGAATAGCCCCAAAATTTTCTTCTCTTTGAAGTTCCAATTAGCCTCTCTAAAAGCTGAATCAACACAGGTGCCTGTGCTGGTTTCTTGTATTGGTTCTATCCGTGTTCATACCTAGTGCTAGCCTTGATTGCTCATCACTATTCTTAAATTCTTTCATTCTAAACAATACACTTAGGCCTCCCAGACTAAATTTTGCTGCTCTTACTGTGTTATTTCTCTCTCATGTTTTGCCTCAACACCCCACAGCTGCAAATTTCGAGGCAAATTTTGCAGGACTTTTCCATGTAACCTACAGCACTGTGCACTGGGTCCTGCCTCCACTGGGATCCTCAGTGCTGGTGTAAGCACACCTTGCAATAACAGGATGGGATTTTGTGTCTCTCACACTGCCAAATGCTCTGTGCCAACCTGAACTCTGGTTTCTGCAGCTACAGGGACAGGTTTGGGAACCAAATATATCTGAGAGGAGGGTGGATGTCCTCTCACTGGTGACACAGGGAAAAAACAACTGACATAAATTAATGTTGGCCTGTCAGGCTTTCTGTGGATCTGATGCACTGGCTTAATTTTAAGTGTTTGCAGTAGCTTGAATTATTCTTCTAACTGAAGAAAGCTTAGCCAGAGCTCACTGCAACTCCAAAACAAAGACCCAAACTCATCTGAAGATGCGTGGATGATATTAATTGATGTTTAAAATGAATGCCTCTATTTGCAGGAATCTGCAATGCAAACTAGGAGTTTTAGAAAGTAATGCATATTATAATTAGGGCAAGCTTTTAAAGATGCTTTGAAGTCCTAAACATTTTTGAAATTCAAATGCGGGATGGAAATAAAGGAATCTACACAATAAAGGGGCATTAAATTATGTCTCCCAAAATTTCACTGTTTTATAGATGTAAATATATGCCATAATTAGTGGTAAGTAACATGAGGAGGATAGTTAAGTTTATTCCTATTCTTATTCAAAACAGCTGTGGCATGAAAAATAATGCTCCTTCTCTTTGTGATACACTGGAACAAACAATTTACCCATGTAATCAGTGTTCAGAAATGGCTTGTGCCTGTGGTCTCCTCCCACCCCCTCCTGAATTTATCCCCATGTGCCTCCAGCCTTCTTAAAAGGTGCA
This sequence comes from Pycnonotus jocosus, assembly GCA_013400435.1. Lineage (NCBI taxonomy): Eukaryota > Metazoa > Chordata > Aves > Passeriformes > Pycnonotidae > Pycnonotus > Pycnonotus jocosus. The sequence goes on along the minus strand of VWYP01007836.1, from coordinate 321,977 downwards.
GGGATTCTTTGTGCCCTTCATTCACACGCACACAATTGCGGCTACTGCCTTCTTTTTTTTCTTTTCTTTTTTCTTTTTTTCTCCTTTTCTTTCGTTCTTTCTTTCTATTTTTACATGTAATTTATATTGCATAATCCAGAATCTTGGAGTTTCCTCCACACACACACACACACACAGAGCTTGACTGGCAAATGATCTGCAGCTCACAAATGGGGCCCGGAACGCGAAGGGCTCCACGGCCAGCATGCAAATGTATGCAAAACAAATTAGATATGGGAGAAAGCAGACATCCATTTGCTTTTCCCCATCCCAGCCCTCTGGCACATGGTGCTGAGGAGGACCCCTGTGCAGAGTGATGCTGGATAAGGAGTGGAAGGGGCTGGGGGGCCGGAGCAGCTTGGTCTGTCCATGACAAGCCCAACCGTGTGGCAGAGCTGGACACGATTCCTGAGCTGCACAGCGACGTGCCAACGGCCCAGATGCTCCCGTTGGAAAAAATTGCTTCACAGTTTGGAATCCCTGCTCTTTGGTGGAGCTCTGGAGAGGAGGAGGAGGGGAGGCACTCATGAGCAGCACACCTCCTCCCCACAGCCAGCGGCTGCTCAGACCCACATGTTGTTAATAAGTGACCTTATGTGCTTAATGTTAACTACTGAGTGCCAATGCAAGCTGCTCTGGCCCTCCCCAAATCCCACTGTTTCCAGTGGGTGCTGTTTTCCTTCTACTCAGCAGGATGGATGTAGGCTCTTCTCAGCAGTTTTTGCTGGAGTTGCTTTTCTGTTAGCCAAAGCTGTTATTATTACACAAGCGCTCTACCCTCTGCCCCTGCCTGTAGCACAGAGCCTGAGAGCTCTTGGGAAAGGAATGGGAACATGGTTTTTTAATTTAATTTTACTCTTTATTTTGGTTGCAGCCATCTCTCTTTAGGTGCAAGCTCCAGCACACTGGCAGAGACTTCTCCATTCAGTGTGTCGAACACTTGGTGCTCTTAATATGTAATTTTTCCAATGCTACCCATTGACAAGCTGTGCTTAATTAATGAATTAATCATGCTCTTGCACTGGGGATAGGGTGCCAGAAATCTGGGTGCCTCTTCCACCTCCAAATGCATTCAGCTAATTTAAAACTCAGTGCTCAGAAATAAATCTAAATTAGAGTTTTACTCTTGAAAGTAAAGGAAAAGAATTTATAAATTCCATTTGTGGTTTTGGGTTGTTTTCCCCCCCCTAAATTGTATCGATCTTTAAAACTCAGTGAGTAAACAGACTCCTGTTCATCACAGGTGATCATCCCATAATGTTTGAAATGCCATAATATTTGAACTTACGCCAATACATTTGAAGTCATCATTCAAAAAGTTAGTTATCTGTGTAGGAAGCAACAGTGCTCCCCAGCCCTGGTGCCTGGAGCCTGCTGCCTGAGAAGCTGTACAGGAGGGTAAGCTGTTTCACAGCCCAGGAAACCCTGCAACCTGTGTCTGAAATGCAGGAGAACAGCTGGAGACAAAGCACGATGGAAATAATGCACCAGAGCTGGTAGCAGCACTCCAGGGGCTTGGCTGTTGTCACCTTTTTCACCAGGATCATTGAAACAGGAAATTATGAGAAGAGTAATAAGATAAATTCCTGTATTTCAGTTTTGTTGTTATTATATTTATGTAGTCTTGCCTGTCAGGTAGCTCAGGCAGTGAAGGTCACTAAGTAATGTTTGCCTTTGGACAATACCAAGCCCACTCAAACTAGACCATCCCTGTCAGGTACTCAGTTGGTTAAAAAAGACCCCAAGTAATGGTGATTTCTCCTCATCTGAGAATTATGTCAGCATTCCATGGCCATCAAGGTTACCAGCCACTGCCTTGTTTCTCATTTTGCTTTTGCTTTGCTTTAGCTTTCTGCCTTTTAATGCCCTTTTCTGCAAGATTTAATCTAAGAGAAGGCTTTTCCCCATGTAGCAACTTGTAGGCTATGACAAGGTTGTGGAAAAACTTCCCTTGGAAAAAGTAAGTAGATGGAGTTTCATTAGTCATTCAGTACAAAGGATGTTTTCCAGACCTGAAATCATTCTTGTAACTCTTTGCTGAACACTTTCCAATTTTCCAACATCCCTTCTAAAATGTAGACACGAGCCCTGGAATCAATACTGTAGTAAGGAGCTAAAGCTGAATGCCAGGGCATTCATTTATAACACATCACTTTATTCCCACATCTACAACTCTCACAGCCACAAAGGTACTATTTTCTTCTTTTTTTTTTTCCTTTTTTTTTTTTTTTTTTTTTTTTTTTTTTCTTTTTG
>VWYP01007836.1:308456-319661 GCA_013400435.1 Pycnonotus jocosus | reverse complement strand
TTTTTTTTTTTTTGTCATTCCTTTTGGAGAAGGAAAAAAAAAACCCAGCAAAAAATTCTTTTAATTTCATTGGTTTCATTTCATTCAGCTTTCAGATGTATATGTTTAGACAAATCCCTTACTATTTAAGCCATAATAATATTCTTAAGTCCTTAAGACAAAATTGTCGTAGTACTAAAAGAGGCTTTGGTGAAGCCTTCATTTAAGAGCATGTGCTTGCCAACTCCTATGATTTTTTAATGCTGGTGTTAGACTTTTATGAAGAGTCTTCAGCTCTCAGCAATCTCAGCAATTAGTCAAATGTGAAAACTGTTTACTAAGAGAATTCTGTCCTTCCTTGAAAACACCTTTACTGCGTGCCAGACTAAAAAAAAAAAAAATCGAAGAGCAAACAAGTACATAAATTCTCATCTATATGATCATCTTGGGACTTTTGCAACCATGTTGTGATTGCATAAGAGTAAATCATGACAAGTGAGTGATAGTTTGAAGTGTTCCTCACTGAAACATCAGGCCCCAGCCAGGATGTGTTGTGTACACAGACCTCCCAGAGATTTCAGCAAGGGGGATGAGCAACAGGGTGGCAGATGGCCACATGTGTTACTTTTCCAGGTTAAATGTCAGCATGTAAATAGAACAATTAGATTTTTTTTTCAATGGGCTTCAAAATCAGAAGGCAGCAGATAAAAAGTTATCCTTTTTTGACTCTCTAAACATCTGCAGCTCCAAATGCAAGGTCTGTGCCATCGGTTTTTGACGACGTGAAATTGTGAGGGGGGATTTAGTTATGATTTCCTAAATATTTTGCTCCTATCTGAAAGGAAAGAAAATGCTTTGCTAATAAAACTGCAATTGTAGCAGCAGTAGGCATAACTGCATTTTAAGAGATTACTCCTATTATTATTATCAATAATTGCAGCAATGCAGTTGTTTTAGAAGAAATCCCTCTTCTTCAGAAATTCCAGTGGAGCAGTGGTAGCGTGGCCAGTGGCTGCTGCAGTTTGCCTTGTTTAGATGTTTGCCATGCTTCAATTGCAGGCCAGCTGTGATGGAAAATGGCACATTTGCTATCAGCTCTGACCAATTCCTCACAGCTGCCTGTGACAGTCCTGCTTTAGGTGCACATTAAACATTAACTTTTGACCTGGCATGAGGCAGGTGCGAGAAACAAGGTGAAACAGCGATGGGATTTCTTCCTCTCATGCAAAATACCTGAGTGTGAGGCTGTTTGTGTTGTCACCGTGTGTAAACCTCAGGAGGCTGCTCCACTGATTAATTTACAAAGCCAGCCCCAAGTAATCTTAGACCTGTGTCTCCTCTGTGCCACAGACCAGCTCAGTGTGTGCTGTTATCAGAATATTGCCTCACAAGGCCATACCACAAATGAGGGCTGCAGACACTAAGGAGGATTAATGAGTTGTTGCCAAGTTAAAAGTTAAGTAGCAGTTACAAATGACCTGAACTGTGGGTAATGCTCCACAGTAGAATCATGGAATGGTTTGGTCACAAGGAACCTCAGAGATCACCTAAATCCAACACTTTCCACTAGACCTGGTCACTCAAAGCCCCACTCACTCTGGCCCTGAACATTTACAGGGATGTGGCTCAGGTAAACATGTCTGTAAGTAGGGTTTTTTAAAAGTCTGACAGTAAACATGAAGGTACCTGTCAAGCATTTTATGTTCCATTTCTGTAATAGGAATAGAAACAGCTGCAGAACTGCATTTCCCTGCTGAAATGCTCACCTGGATATAACTTTCAAGTTCAGGTGATTCTTTGCTGTCATGCTGCAGTAGCTGATCAGCTATTTGCACATAAAAGGAAAACCCTGCGCACTCTCTCCCTGGGCATCAAAGATGTCAGCAGAGCAAATGCCTGAATCAACAAATCCAGCTGTGCATATCCCTGGAGCCTGCCTGTATCCATATTAGCATGCTTTTAAGTGGAGGGAGGGCTTTTGAAAATGGGTCCACGATGTCAAAAGCAGAGTGGCAGAACAGCTCCAGCCCTGCTGCAGGCCCAGGGAGGCCAGATTCAGCAGGTGACCCGTGTGGTTGCTTTGTAGCCAAATTAATCCTGCTGTGCACGGGGCTTGGATTCACACATGAATAATTGAAGGTAGCGCTGTTCCTCACTTGATCCTGCAAGTCTTGGTCTCTGATGCTGCCTGTCAAAGGCAGCTGGGCTGTTCCTGGGGCTGCAGGGAAATGCTGGAAGGCAGCAAATCCTCCCAGCAGTGTTTGCTGGTGGTGGGCACGGCGCTGTGCACACGGGAAGCCTGGGGGCTGCGTCAGGCTGCTCCGTGGAGTGTTTTGCTGAATCAATGCCATATGGCCCAGCAGAGCCTTATCAGAGACCCAGCCTGTGCTGCCCAGCTGTCTCCCTCTGCCATGAGGATTTCATTGCTTTAAGACAGGAAAAAGGAGAAAGTGAGCTGTGGTGTCTCTGGAGTGAGGTGACTTGGCTGAATTTGGGACAGCAAGGCAGGTTCACTTTGGAGGGGCTGCCTCTGGAGCCAGGCTCCTCACATTCCTTTGCTCCAGGGATTTCATCAGCTATCTGCTGAATAAGAACATCACCTGTAGCCCAAGAAATACTGGGACATCTTTTATTGTCTAAAGTTTCAATAAATTATTGATTTCCTAAGGTTTTTACTGCAACAGTTAGGCAGCCACTTCCCTGACAGATTTTTTCCACTGTCACTGTCATCACCCTCCCTTATTTCTGAAAAGAATGGTGAGCTAGTGACAGCTTATGCTATTCACCCTGTCAAATGAAAAATCAAATCTTCACCGTGCATTCCTTTTTTCCCCACAGGCTGACTTAAACTGCAACATCCAGGATGATACAGGAGCGTTTTACGGAGTCACCAGTCAGTACGAGAGCTCAGAAAACATGACAATCACCTGTTCCACCAAAGTCTGCTCATTTGGAAAGCAAGTAGTAGAAAAAGTAGAGGTGGGTGTTGTGATGGGAAATGTGCCTTTAATCATTTTTTACCTTTCCTACGCACAGACCTGTGTGGTGTGGTCAGGTCTCTGGTTGGTTTGCTCTACAGTGATATTGCAGATGGGGACTAAGGCCCAGACCCACATCTGTCATGTACAAAACAGTTTTTGTGGGGGAATTTAAGCGTAGAGCTGAAGGTTGAGCCTTTACAGATGTCCTGGTCACTGTTTATGTCCTTCTTAAATTAAGTATGTTTTCTAACCATGGTGACCATAATAATAATAAAAAAAGTTTTAATAATTTCCATTATTCCAAGCTCAGAGAAAGCCAAAAATCCTCATAAACCACCATCTGAGCGATTGGTAGCTGGAGAGCAGAAGTCCAAGAGTCACAGCCTTACCCTCCCTCAGCCATCTAAGTCAGTCTGGTTTTCTTGCAGCTGTAGTCCTACATCTTTCTGTAGTTCACAAATTGCCTATTAAGTCATGCAATAATATATCTATATTTGTATGTGTGCACTTAAGCATAAATATATAAGCTTATTTTTGCTGTTCCCTTTGCAGACAGGTGCCTCAAAACTCCTGTAAAATCACCTCACCAAAGTTTTTGGCTTAATTCATTTTTACTCAGTTTGGGACTTTATAATCCTCATCTATTAAGTTTGTTAATTTGCAGGTTAGAGAGTTAGTAGTGATATAATTTTTGATAATTAAGATCCCTTGCATTGCATAGGTCAGGCAGGGAGTCAGCAAGCAAGCATGTCTATGTGTCTGAGCCACTTTCTCTTTTTCCTGTCTACATACAAAAAAAAAAGAGAAAACCAGATTTACCAGTCATTTATTTTCTGTCTCTGAATTATCACATTCTGAGTGGTTTTTATTTTTTTCAGACTGAGTATGCAAGGTTTGAGAATGGCCGGTTTGTGTACAGGATAAACCGCTCCCCGATGTGTGAATATATGATCAACTTCATACACAAGCTGAAGCATTTACCAGAGAAGTACATGATGAACAGCGTCTTGGAAAACTTCACAATCTTATTGGTATGGGCTGGCTTTTTATTTTTTCCACTTCTAAGATACTCTCAGGTTTTGTATGGCTTGCTCAGCTTGTCATGCTGGGAACCAGTTCCCAAACCCCTTAGTCACCGTTGCTTACCAAACAAACCATCCCACTGACTTCAGAATAATTCTCCTGGAACGGGGCGCTATAGACGCTCAGGATGAAAAGGCTCAGCTGCCTGTGAGTGTGAACAAACATCTTTGTTATTTTCCACAAATTTCAGCTTACTTCTCCATTTTTCCCATTCGAGTCTGGGGTTTGTAGAGAGCCTGAGGCAGTAACTTTGAACCGTTGCGTTCATCAAATGTGTCCTAACCGGGGCTGGGTTATGGTGCTGCAGAGGTTAGTGGTGTTAATTAGTTCTTGGGTGGGGAAAACAGGTAGCAAACACCCAACAGGTGACTTGAAGCACAGAGGATGGGCCATGTGGTGGCCTTTGAGCCAGTTTCATCCAGTGACCCAGCTTGCTTTCCCTGTTGCTCTGTGGTGGCTCCTCAGCCAGCTCTCAGAGCCACGCGCCGCTGCTGCAAGGGGATCAGGGTAGGACCGAGGTGACACAGGTCACTTCTAGTTTCAGCCCTGCTGTTCCCAGGTGTGTGATGTTCTGTCTGCCTCTTCCTTCCCCCACACAGGTGGTAACAAACAGGGATACACAAGAAACCCTGCTCTGCATGGCTTGTGTATTCGAGGTGTCGAACAGCGAGCATGGAGCACAGCATCACATCTACAGGCTTGTAAAGGACTGAGCAGTTATTTATATATACACTTCATTTCACTTCTTTATCAAAACACAGACTGTAAACCTCAACACTAAGTGGCAGTGCCTCTGGCCCAACTTTCACCCACATTTTTCTAAATCCTGTTTTAGTGAAGTCATTTTTAATGTGTTCATATATAATTGTAGCTGTGAAATTCTGGTACAGTTGTAAAAATTATTTCTAAAACTAAGTGTTCTTCAAATTTGTAAACCGCAGTTCTTTGGGAAGACTGTATTTAAGAACCTAACGCCTCTGTCTGTGGAGGCCTATTTTTAATTCTGATAGAAAAATGTATGACAGAGCATTTGCCATGGGGAAAAACTGACAGCATTTATAAGAATTTATTTTGGGTTTTTTTCCAACACGAAATACTTGTTTTACAATGCAAGTGGAATTGAAATGAATCTTTAGCTATAACTGTAAATGAGTACACAAAGTTAATAATCTCTATAGAATTATCTTTGTAACTAATTAGGGTGGAAGATATGGACGAATGTAATTCACTAAATTATTTTTTAAAATGAAACATTTTTCTGTTTGAAACCAAATGAAAAATATAGCCTTAAGAAATGCCTGATAGAAACAGACAAGGTCCTAAAATTAGGCAAATTTTGTATTTTTTTCTCAACGCTAAAACTAATCTTCTAATCCATTAAACTTTCAAACAGGTATTGCAGAGAAAGAAAACATCACCCCTTACCCCTAACATATCTAGTGTATTTTAAAAGAGTATAAAGTTGTATTGTACTAATATGAAAATTTGATTATTTAATGATAAAGATGGCTCATTTTGCAATAAGTAGGTAAATACTGAAGATTTAGACTTGCATTATATGTAGTCTTGTGTGTGCGGTTATATTTTATATGGACAACTGTTTTCTAATAAGTTGAGCAAAAACACTTGCAAACTCTGAAGTCAAGAGATGAATGGAAACAACTGACATTGCAACAGCACCGAGTCATTCGCAGAGAGCAAAACACTGGTGTGTTTGAAAGAAGAGTGTGTGACACCTCTGAAAGGATCAGCAGCTTTAATATCTGTGAGACAGCTAGAAAATCACAACCAACATCAGGCAGAGAGGATTGGAAAGTGGAGAATTTTTTTTTTTTCTCCTTTTCCTCTTAATCATCATTGGTGCTTTTACAACTCTCCCAGTTGTCCCCCCAGGTCTGGGAAAGACCTTACCTGAAACAAACACACACTTACCACGTGGGGTCTACTCTTGGATGAGGTTAGTGTTCATCCTTCTGATAAATTCAGGGAAGACTCCAGAAAGCGAAGCACAACTGGAGATATTTTAATACTGTAAGGCTTTGCACCACGGCCATGGGTGTGAGCAATTGTCTGGGGCTCTCACAGGTGAGAGCAGCAGTGTCACCCCTCCCATTCAGGACAGAGGGTGGTGCTCAGCTCCTCTCCTCCTGCTGCCCCTTCTTTGCCCAAGCAGAAGTTGTTTGGGCAGGTGCTGGGCCAGCAGAGGCCTCTCAGGCAGAACATTTGCCTGAAAGGCTGAGCAAGCACAAGCCACCTTAGGGATCAGTGATGAGTGATCAGCAAAGAGGGTTCTTAGGAGAGTCTTTTGCAGTCCTGACTCAAAGTTCACGTTTAGCAGGCCCCTCCTCCCTTCCCCTTATGATTCGTTCCTGTAGTATCATACTTTTTCTTCATTACCGAATGTCAATTTAATGCAAAACCAGCACAGTTCCCATGCACAATTTAAGTGTAGAATTTACTCCCAGGCCCAGTGCTGTAGTCTCCAAACAAGCAAGTCTAATTCTTTTCTTTAACTTATATTCCTGCATGGTTCTTTCCGTTAGAATTGCCCACTGTTGAAATGTCTGGACTAGACTAGAGCCTAGGTGAGGTGGGTCAGACCAGGATCATCCCTAACGCTGGTGAGGTCTCGAGTTCGAAGAGAGTGCAAACATCACCGAGGGGAAGGGAGACTGCTTTAATCCCTCAGCCTGATCTGACCCCATGAGGGTGGATGGTTTGGATGGTGGCTGTGATGTCTAGCTGTTACCTGCTTGTGGATATTAGGGCTGATGACCTTTCAGTTGATGCTCTGCGAAGCGAACAGAGAAACATGTCCATGGCAAGGTCTCTTTTAACGCTCATTTTTAACACTAACGTCAGGAAAAGCACTGCATTGTAACAGCCTAATGGTAGCCCTTTATTCTAAGCACTTGGTGTTACAAGTCAAAAACTACTTTTTGGTTTTTGTTCTAAAGTTGTCTTTTATTTAGGGTTTGAATTGTGGGTTTGGTGATTTATTTTTTAATTTTTTTTTTAATAACAAGCAAATTCTTTAAGGCATATAAAGTATGTAAGTCAATTTGCAAAACCAGGTACAGGTTGTTTTTTTTTTAGTAGGATCTGGCACACTACATATGCCATAGGGTATAAACAGTCACAATGTTTATTGGTGTTCACATATGTAATGTTAGGGAAACTACTTCCATCGTCTTTTCTTTACACTTCTGTAAATGATCCATACCCTGTATATGTTAATTCTTAAAAGCCTTAATCCTTCAACTGTTGAGTGTGGGGTGTGTAGTCCAACAGGCTGCCTGTAAACTGTGAGCTCTTTTGTAAGCTGGAAGTACTTATCTTGTTACTGTTACTTTTTTGTAGGAACCTTTTAATTGAGAGCTGCCAAAGCATTACAATATGCAGTGCCTTAGCATTATATTAGAAGTACCTTTTAGCCTCTTAACATTAAATTTTATACATTGTTTTATTGATTGGTTCCATTTTTTTTTAAATATCCGTATTTTTCCCCCGCAGAAACGCTCTTTGACTGCTTGGTCTAAACCAGCTGTCTGTACAAGTCAGTCCCATTGCAGTGAGATGCCTATACCAAAAGGAAAGGTTACAGATCCCTAGTTCTCCGTGAAAAGTGAATTGTATTAATGAATGCTGCCTTCTTAAATTTCATGACCAAATAATTAATTGTGACTCTTCTGCACTCTAGCATGAAAGTGCCTTTGGTTTGAAATTCCAGCTTAGAAAAGTGCTGCCATAATAATGACAATTTGTAGAGAGACCAAAAATATTTAGTTATCACCGTAATGCCTTTGGTTTATTGGAATAAGTTGAATCTACAGGCCTCCATTCACAAAAGAGCACCAATCATAGCAAAGGGATTTTTGCTAATGATCAGCCTGCTGAAGAAAAATCTACTGTTTGCCATTTCTGACAGCATTGCAAACCAGCAACTGATTCGTCTGTGATTAAAAAAAATGAAAATATTCCCATTTATATTCTCTTCATCCCATCATGCATCTGCATAATGAGAGATCCGTATCCTACAGAATTTCAGTGGACAAACGTGGCTTCATCGATCTCTTCTAATAACATTTTTGTATCTGTGAAGATTCTTTGCTTAGGCAGAAGATTTTGTTTACAAAGTTGTGCATGCTGAAGGTCAGATGCATAAAACAAGAGGAACGTGGAGAACTGAGCACAGCGAGGGTAAATGCAATCGTGTGGGTATTTAAGCGTTGAAATGTTGAGTGTGAGCATTGTGGATGAAGGTGCTGGTGGGGAAACTCTGCCCAGCATGGCTCAAAACACAGGGTTGTTTTGTTTTCCTCCCAGATGGTGTCTTGAGAAAAAAAAAAAATTATCTCCTCTTAATAATGTGTCTGTATTTGATACCTTCTGTGAACGGGGGCCATACTCTCCACCACAACTGAAATCGATGGGAAGAGGAGCAACGTTTTAACAATTTTAGAAAGAACAAATATCAGCAAAACCAAAAGCTGTCAGAGGGATTATATAGTTGTGAATACAATGTTAACTTGATTTTTAAAGTATTTGATGAAAACTAAGATTAACTTTTTATATAGAGAAATATTGTGACACTGTGTGGTAAATATTGTGATAATTCAAATTCCCTTTCTCTAAAATATTATTTTTGTTATTCCTTCAAGGTCTAAATCTCACTTACCTCTATAAGACAAGTAATCCTGTTGAACTCAATGAGACTTGAGGTAGGGCAAAGACACTTTTGGCCCACAAGCAGAACATACTTTTTCAGTTATTGCCAAACATTTTGGCTGTACTAGTCAACGTTTGTGATAAACTACACCTCTGTCTCATTCAAACAAGCATAATGGTACCATTTGGGGCTGTTAAAAATTACTACTAACAAATGTAGTCTTACTTACTTGAATTCCAAACTGATTTTGTTTAGGTACTGCACCACTATTTTGAAGGAATCGCAGATCCAATGCCTGTTTCTCACTTTCCCTCTCCACCACAGCTACAGCTCAGCTTGGCAGTAGCTCATCCCGTGGAGCCCTCACGGGGTGGGCTATTGGGAATAATGAAGGGTGTACATTAATGTTGAATGTAAGTAACTGGCCAGTCCGAGGCAGATACGACATTTGACGCGCTAATCCGTATCTATTTATTTTCCCACTGCGAGCCCCGGGGCGTGCCCACTGCCTGAAGCAGCGCCTCGGGGAGTTCCCTTGAGCCCTCAGTCAGTCACACTGAGAGCCCTGGTGTTGTCCCCCCTTTCCTTTTCCCCTGAGGATACACGAGCCCTGGTGTTGTCCCCCCCTTTTCCTTTTCCCGTGAGGATACGCGTGCCTGGGCACAGGCGGATGTGAGGAGTAGAGCCCAGCTTTGTCCTTTGCTCAGGATGATCTCCTTTCCCCCCCTCTTATCTTTCATAATCAGATGTTTAGCTCCCCCCCCCAAGAAAGATTGAGGCTGGATAAGTCAAAGAAACACTCTGAACATCTTCATCTTTTAACTTTTCAGGTCATTCTTGCTGAGATCATGTAATTAGTTTTAGTGTGTAAATTAAATCTTAAATGCACTCAGTTGACTAAAAGGAGATGGATCCCTGTTACCTCCTTACAGAATATGTGTTTTTGTTTTTGTTTTGTTTTGTTTTATGGGCCTCTGATTCAGGCTCATGACTGCAGACAAAAAATACAATATGTGCCTGAAAAAAAAAAAAAAAGACAAAAGAATTTTATAACATTGAAAACCTGAATAGCCTTTAATTCTTCAGTACATTTTATGTAAAACAGGTTGGGTTTTTGTTTTGTTTTGGGGTTTTTTTGCCATGTGCATTTGTTCACATTTGTAAATGACTTAATGGAATTCTCACTTTATGTTTATTTGTGTAATGTGTATAAAATGGGTTTGTGACTTAAGCATATTCATATATGGTCAGTGGTTACTTTAATATTGTACTGCTGCTGGTAACTTTTGATGTAGAACTTGCCTTTTGATGATAAAGTACCTCTAGGTTAGACAGTGAGGGAAGGCTCTTGGAAAAAAACTGAATGTTCTCCAATGTTTTCTTAACATATTTGCAGAAGCTTTCAAAAGGAGTTTCAGTCAAACCTCTTGGCAGTACAGTATTCTTGTATTTGTTATTGTCTGTGTGTAGGTACTGGTACCTTTTTTTTTTTTGTTTAAAATGTTTTAAGTGTTGGCTTTAAAGTGAATTTATCTTTAGTATGATAGTAATATGAAAATTATAGGTTTTGTGTGCAGAGAATTTTTTTATAAAGTGCTTTGTAAAAAAAAAAAAATGTATTCTAGCTTTCGCGGTACATATGTGTGATAACTTTAATATCCATGACAGTTAAGTGCAATTATTTCATCACTCTAAAAATGCTATTTTTGTGTCGGTTACTGCAGGTGTTTTCATGTCTTTGCAAAGTGACACATTTTGATGCCTTCTTGATAAAGTGGTAGAATTTTTGTAGCTTTCTAGAAACTTTGTATTCATACAGTATCAATTGAAAATAAAGAAAATGAAAGTGTTTTGTGCATTTGTTGTAATCTCTGACATCAATCTCTTCTTAATGCTGGGTGTAGCTTTCAAAACCCTTTTCCAAAACAGCACAAGGCCGGACTTGCACCAATGCCTGTGTACCTTCCTAAAGGTGCAAGGGAGATCCAGCAGGATTTACAGAAGCCTGCAGGGATGGCACTAGAGGCTGGCACATCTGGAAGCTGTGTTCAATGAAGAATCCATTATCCTAGTTCTTGCCTGTGTGTCTTCCTCAAGAAACAGTGGTGGATTCTCATAAAACATCTTTTAAACCACACCTTTATGATGGGGAAAGCCACCCATCTCTCTTAATTCCAGAAGCAGGAATGAGCTGTTCAAAATATTACAGAATAAATGGTACAAACACATCATTAACTGAGCAACTAGAACTGACTGAGGAGCACAGGAGTTATCTGAGGTTGTTTCTTCCAGGACACTGGAAGAAGTGAGCACTGTGGAAACAGAGGTCCTAAAAATGTGCCATGTTTTCAAGAGACTTAATTTCTTGTTTTTCTTAAACCACCTGCCCCTCAGCTGGCAGCTGTACCTGGTATGTTGAGAGGATGAAGCAGGATCAGTTTGCCTCCTGCATTCACAAAGTGAAACCACCTAGCTAGGGAAAAAAAAAAAAAA
>VWYP01007836.1:271140-299880 GCA_013400435.1 Pycnonotus jocosus | reverse complement strand
AAAAAAAAAAAAGACAGAATGAAATAAATACTAAAATAAAACTGTCTTCCCTGACTTAATTTCAGTTCCATGTCTACACACACTATTCTACAGTCTCCAAATGGGGTTGGTGGTACATCTGAAGGCACAAAACTTCAATATTTTATCACATCCTCACTGCTCAACAGGTGGCTCTGGTACCATTATCTGTCTCCTGAAGAAGGCCTCTGTGGGATGTGAATCCTTCAGGAGCAGGTATTTATTTTCCTGGGGCTCCTCTGAGCAGCAGCTCAGCCTGCAATTCCCAGCAAGGCTGTGCTACTCCGAGGCTTGGTGGAGAGAAATTCACAGTGCAGATACTTTTTATGCCTCCTAGGCTTGAACTGAAGGGTTTCTGAAGGAAACCTTGCAACGAGCCCCATTTTTGGGCAAAATATTGTACCACTACTTCACCTCACCCATATCGGCTGTTTGAGTAGGATGTGCTCCAGATAACTTAAGGAAATATCCCGTTTCTTCCCGTTCTGAGAGTCCGAGTGAAATATGTGTGTATTATACAACTCGGGCTGGGCTGGTGATGCATGAAGCAAACACACACGAACAGAACCCCTCGAGGCAGAGGCAGGATCAGCTCGGAGCGCGGCCCCGGCCGAGCATCGCAGCCGCCGAGCCGGGCACGGCCCCGCCGCGTCCCGCCTGCTCCTCCCTGGGCTGCGGAGCCCGCGACAGCCGGGACACAGAGCGGGCTCCCAGAGCGACAGATTGCAGAGCATCGGGCCGGGCCGGGGCCGCGCTGCTTCTCTGCCCAAGCTCGGAGAGGCGGCGAGCGCGGCTGCTCCGCGGGCGAGCAGATTGCGTAGCACCGGCCCCTTTGTGTGGGACAGCGCCGGTGGCTCTGGGCCCTCCAAACATATGCAGAGCAGGGTGACATATGGCAATTGGTGACTTCCCGGCGCAGATGCCGAGGGGCTTTGTTCGGGAGCAGAGCGCGGCGCGGGTGCCAGCAGCGCTCCCCCAGCTCCGGGAGCCCGGCGCTCCCCGAGTGCTCCGGGATGTGCCGAGAAATGGGTTTTATTTAACAACGAGACGGAGGTGGAGTCCTATTTCAACCCCTTTGCATTTGGCTTTTTATTCACATAGAATATATATAGTATATAGTATATAGTACATATACTACATACACTAGATATACTACATATACTATATACTATATACTGTATATAGTATATATAGTATATATAGTATATATACTATATATACTATATATAGTATATATACTATATATACTATATATACTATATAGTATATCTATATTCACATAGTATATATACACTATTCACATATATTCATATATAATACCACAGTCTGAAACAAATTACTCTTAAACTGCTTGCTTTTCCATTAAAAGCTTTGTTTTCAGTAGTTTCTAGCTATTAATGATACAAACAGAAAGTTAGGTAGTGGTAAGTAGTGGCACGTATATTATTTTTTTCAACTCTTTTAAGCAAAAGTTTGAGCTGAGGTTAAAAAGGGCAAAACAAAATGATGATTTCCTGGCCTTAAGGCTGAGACAAAATTGAAAAGAGGTTCTGTCAGCTTGTTCATCCTGGAAAAACATGAAAGAAGGTTTTGAAATCCCAGCATGGGCCATAATTTTGTTTGCCTGTGCAGAGCCATGAGACAAGCACATATTGGGAACTACAGCACCGGGCTGGGGCTGAGATACAGAGATCTGCTCTTATCTCTGCCACTGACCACCTGTGCCACCACAGAAATCCCTTCAGCCCAACATGCCTCAGAAACTCCTCCCAGTGCACTGTCTGCAAAGACCTGCTGGCTGTAAGGCAGACCACAACCTTACAACACTGAATCCTTTCACAGGAGTCTCAAGAAACAGGAACAGCATCCTCCAAGCTGGGGACAAAATATTTGCATCTTATTCCCTATTGCTGGCACTATCAGTCTTTGCTCACTTCTCATTTTATGTGTTTCCATGGTGAAGAGGAGTCCAAGCCCATGCAGATTTAAAATGCTTTGCATACGGACACAGGGTCAGGAGCCAAACAACCAAAGCCAGGGAAAACTAAGCCCTGCCTGGTGCCATGGGTCGGGAACTGATACAGACTCTTGCCCTCCACAGCTTTCTGCTTGAGCAGAGCCCAAGATGCAGAACTGGGACATGGAGCTGGCAGCCACCACCACCCCTAAGAGAGCAGCTTGAGAGCTGCCCAGCTGAGAGCAGCTTTCTCTGCTTTCTGCTCCTTTTGCATTTTAAGAGCTAGTGAAGCAAACACATTGCTCTGAGCTGGGGCTGGGGAGTGGCCAGGCTCGAGGGACACAAAGCAAGTTGCTACCACCATGCTGTAGAAGGATGAAGCAAAAGAAACCATGAAGCTGCCCAGAGGGCTGAGCTCTGCTGACTCTGGGATCCCCAAACTAATTTGCCCTCGGTGGGTCTATGAGTTTCTGCATTTGCCCGCAGAAGCTGGAGCACATGCAGTAGGTCTGGTTAGCTCTGACTGCATCGTGTGTGCTGGGCAAGCTCCAGCCATCTGTGCAGCCACTGTCCAGCCCAGCCAAGGCTGCTCCAGACCCTCTGGACCTGCACTGTGTGCTGGTGCTCACATTTGCAGTGCTCAGCCAGTACCTCCAGCTGACTGGCTCATCACTCAAAGCTGCCGTTTCATCCCCTCCTTCGTAGCAAAATCCCAAAAAAATCTCGGCCCGGAAAACGGTCGTGTGGGGAGCAAGACAAGACATATTCGGGGAAAACTAGATTTTCGGTAGTCTTGTCTCTGTGACATCGAGAACAACCCGACAGGGAAAGGGTGTACGGAGGAATAGCTTTACCTGGAGCCTGGCTCCCTCTGCAGCCGAATCGGCAGCATCCCAAACGTGGCAGGTCTTTTCAGACATTTGTTTCACTGCTACCCAGAGCCAGAAAAGCTGGGAATGAACGGGCTAAGCATGGGAGATCTGTGCTCCCCGTCAGGTTATTAGCTCGTCTTCTGCTTTACAACATCGCAGGGATGATGGATAAACTACTCCAGTGAAAAAGCAGACGGACTTTCAAGTTAAAATCTCGTCACTGGCAAAACTGTCACATCAAATCTCCTGACCACGTGGTAAAAAAAGCGGCATTTTCTGAGTTTCATGGAATAACGGAGAGCAGAACATGGATCTAACAAACGGACCGTGCAAACCCTCTGCAGCGCTTCCCAGTTGTTCAAAACCTTCCTGCTGGGCGCTTCTCCAGAGCGGGAACTGCAGAGGGGTGCGCGGCAGAGCGCAGCTCCCGCGTCTCTCGCATCTCCCGCATCTCCCGCAGTTCCCTCATCCCCCGCATCTCCCGCAGTTCCCCCATCTCCCGCATCTCCCGCAGTTCTGGCATCTCCCGCAGCCCCCGCAGTGACACCGCGCGGGGACAGTCCCCGCATGCCCGCCCTGCCCGCGACCGACGAGGTCCACGGGGGAGCCGCCACTGCTGGAAGTGTGGAAATTGCCACTAGACACATCTCTAACAGGCGTGTTCTCGCTGGCATCAAGGGAGAGCATGAGGCAGGAGTTAAGCCAGGGAAGTTCCACAGTTTATATTATACCAGAAATCAGGTTAGATCATCGCTGAGGATGCTACAGGGCTTAGAGCTGTGAATCAGCTGGCAGATTAATAGCTCCTTCATCTCCACTCACGAGATGGGCCTGCATCTCCCCTCTGCGTGGCCCACAGACCTGTTTTGTGGTGCTCATTCTCTTTATCACAGTACACCTCGTATGCTCTGGCCACCCTGCTCAGTCCTCATTCACCTGGCAGGAACTGCAGGCTGAGGAGAGGAGTTAACAAATTCCCTCCGTGAGTGGCAGTGCTTCCCCCACCAGGTCAGGACATTTTTCTCCGTGTCCTTTCTGCCCCCAAAGCCATCACATCCAGCAGCCTCCTTTGTGCTGAGCAGAAGCTGCAGCCACCACGGGATGGGGGCAGTGCAAGCCAAATTTGCCAAAAGCCAGTGAGCCCAGAGCACCATGGAGAAACACTGTGCTGCTGAATCTGTGCTGCATCAGTGCACAATGGAGCTCAGAGCTGCAGGCACTGCCAAGGCAGGCCCTGCCTTTACCACAGTTTCACTGGAAACAGATGAGTGAAGTATTGTCAGCTTCACCCTGCCAGAAACCATCTCATGCACCCCAAAAAACATGTGGTAGAATTTTTAAAAAGAAAAATGTCAAAGGAAAACTCTGCTGTTACCTTTTGGTGCTTCCAAAACACTGTACCCCAGAATGGAAACCATCCCATTTTACATTTATAGTCATATAACCTCTACACATCCCACACAATGTCCCTAAGGCCTGGCTCTCAGGCCAGTGCTAAATATTGAGCCATATCATAAAACTGTGGGAATTGTCAGCACTGAATAGAGTGTGCATTTATAGAGACAAATAACCCCATGCAGGCAGACACAAATAACCCTCTTTCTTTGCTGGGCAGCAGCCAGTTCATTGGCAAGTGCCTCTTCCAAGCTCCAGACTCAGTGTTGAGAGCCCAAAAAACCATCAGCCCAGAGCAATAGTCAGAGTACACTGTGTCAGTGCAGGCAGGACAGCTAGAGCACTCAAAAGGAGATGCCACATTTACTTGGCTGTGTGAAGAGGTCAGGGCTCATCTATTCATGAAATAAAGAGCATGTTTTTCTCTGTTTACTTACTCCAGGATTTGTGTCTGGATATTTCAACAGCCATTCCTAGTAGCTGGATGGATGGATAGTTATTATCCGTAGAAAACTTCAGCTAGCTAAGGGTCAGAAGAAATGGTTCTGAATGTTCAAAACACTGCCCACAAAGTGAAAAGGTTGCATTGTGTCCCCACAAAAGTTAAAAACAAAACAAAACAAACTGCCTGGTAGTGTAAATTGCTCACTTGCTGTAGAAAAATAAAATCCAAACTGGTATGATATAAAGCCTAGTTCTGAACCCATCACCTCTTTATCAATATTGTAAATTGGTTTCAGCCATCACACCTCTCATCTGTATTTAATCTGTAGACACACTTATTAAAGCCACGTGAAAAAAGCCAGGCCCTTTCAGTGCCTCCCACTGGAGTAAAAGCTCATTGGCAACACAGTGACAACAGCATTTCCCACAGACCACCTTTTCCAGGTACAGAGCAAGGCTGGAGGAAGGGTAAAGAACAAGTTGAGTTTTGACACCAAGCTGCAAATTGGCACCAGCACACCCAAAGTATCCTAAAAACTGCAAATGAACAGTTAGAGGATTCCAGGATAGGCTTCCTATGTTGCAGCTACTTGCCAGAAGATCCCATTCTCCTACAGTCCACCTTCAAAGGACTGTTGGAAGGAGGTCTGACCATCTGGAGAAATTGCTCATAATGTTCTGTGACACCGAAAAATAAAGCAAACAGCTTGGCAAAGTACAAACCTGCTATCATGCTAATTCCCAGTTGTTTTTCCCTTTTGTGGAGCTGCACGTGAGCTTCCAAAAAACGTTGGGATGAAGCAGCAGGTTTAGCTCCTCCAGCCAGGCCATCCCTAGCTACAGGTGGCCAGCTGGGAGTTCTCAGCCACCTGGCTTCAGGGCTTGCTTTGCTCTGGGGACAATCCCATCTGCTGGCTTTGGTGGCAGCCTCCTCTGCCTGGTCCCCAGCTCACACAGATCACACACCTGGGCTGGCAGCACCTTTGGCACCCCCTAGACAGCTCCAACAACACGAAACAGGAGACTTCTGCATCACAAACCTAAGTGCATTGTGGTCCAGACTGAAAGGAGAAGCTTAAACATGTATGTTTGTAAGCAATTTAAATTCTAATGCTGTGAAAATTTGTCCTACGGCTTTCACGCTTTTTCAGGAGTTCCATGGAATGATGGTATCACCTCAGGTGAGGGTCTTGCCATGTGGATGGCAGAATTCAAACCAGCTTGTACTAAAAGAAAGCATTCTGTTCACTGGGTTGTAGATTTATGTCCTTCCCTGCTCACAGAGGAGCACAGGATTACATTTCTGTTAACAGGGATCTGAACCTGTCGATACTCTGGAGTGCATCTGTGAAAGAGAATTACACCCAGAAGCTGCAGTGACCAAGGTTTTCAGGTTACTTGCTCTTTTCATTTTTTTTTCTCCTTCTTCTTTATTATTCCAGCCTCATTCTTTGAAGTTTATCTATCCTCTGTTGCTTGTGAATCTTTCAAAGGGATCTTCTTGTTCTGCAAACAATTTATTTTCATGCAGAGAGAGCAGTGGGCCACCTTCAACAGAGAATGTACAATTACTCTTCTAAACATATTAGTAGCTTGTTTACTATCTCAATACAGAGAGATATTCAAATAAAATCATTAGGTTTGGGCTTCAAATGTTCATCACAGCTCTGCTGTTCTCAAGAGTGGGCTAAATCCAGACATGGACACAAATATCCAAATAAGCTCACTTTTGAGTTTAAAGTTTGCTATTTTAATTTCAGGTGTTTTTATTTGAACTTTGATATGCTTCAGAATAAAATGAACTGAAAAGCACTTTAAGCCAAACCAGAAGGCTAAACAATCCCCTGAATAAACTCCATGAGTGAATCCTAAGCGTATTTTCAGGAACTGTCCCACTGGTTGTAGCCTGCCCTTCAGTGTACCATGAGTAAGAAAGATCATGAGGATTTTTTCCCCCATAAGAATGTGCTACAGAATAGAGAAAAGATTCAGCAAGTGTGACTTCAGACTGAGACCTGAGGTGCAAATTTATACTTCCAAATCAGTTTCCTGCCAGGACCTACTAAATCAAAATACAGCAAACAGAGTGGAGCTGTGGTTAACACACTCAGCACTTGAATGAAAAATGAAAAAAAAAAAAAAAAAAATCTTCAAAAGAAAAAGGAG
Source organism: Pycnonotus jocosus (assembly GCA_013400435.1). Taxonomy (NCBI): domain Eukaryota; kingdom Metazoa; phylum Chordata; class Aves; order Passeriformes; family Pycnonotidae; genus Pycnonotus; species Pycnonotus jocosus. Next base: position 293,028 of record VWYP01007836.1, on the reverse strand, counting down.
GGAACAGTAGGGCAACCAATCTCTTGCCTTTCCCCAGGGCTTCTTTGCATGTCCTGATTTTATTGACACTATCATCTCTGTCTGTATTCTCAAAGCTCAGCTGTGGCGTGAGGCAGGTTCTGCAGCAATTCCAATCCAGTGAACTAAACTAAGCACTTCTTGCAGGATTAGCCTGGGGCCACTGATTTCAATGGGAGCTGCTGGATGCCCAGCATGACTGACAGCTAGGCTCTTTGTGGATCAAAAATCAGAATAATTTTGTTCCATCTGGCCTTTTTCGTGATCCCCGCTGTGCCCAATATTGCAGTCACAACACCTCTCTTTTTAAAAATCACCACTCAGCCAAAGGCATAAAATGTAACAAGCACTTGAACAAGTGAAATAAGGGGCAGCAACAAAATTCTTGCATATTACCATTACAGTAATGGCACTTAATAAGTGGTTGGAAACTCCTTAAACAAACCTCCTTTGTCAAGGAGGGAATGCTTCAACTGCTCTTTGAGGTGCTTCATTCTTAACCCCCAAATCACTGGTAACTAGAAAATGTAGATGGGTGTCAAGCTGATGAAATCTTTTCAAGGTCTTTTCTAGGTATGACAGTGAGGATTTGCTGCAAGCCAAAAAATTAATCTCTGAAGAGGACCTAAAGGAAGATGAAAATAGCAAGGGTAGTTGGGGTGGCAGAGAACACAGCCTGGTAGGTGGAAAAACCAAAGAGAGCGATAGAAAAAAGCATAAGACAAAGAGAAAATCAGCTGACTTGAAGGAAGTGAAGTTTTAGACCAGAAACATCAGAATTGCTGGACTTTACAGCAGGGTACAGTCCAGTAACCTGTCATCAGCAATGACTGATGGAAGAGTGAGAAAACAGAAGTTTATACACTTTCTCCCTGACAAAATTTCTTTTTAAGATACACAGGGTAATAATCTCAGAACCAGAGATGGTAACAAGTGTGTTTAGTAGCTTTTGGTGGAGTTTGCTTCTGTGAATGGGTCTAGTCTGAATCCAGGTAAACTTTTGGCATTGACAACACCCTCTGGCAGGAATGTTCACAAGTGTACCCACACTGCTTTTGAAAAAGCAGTGCCTTAATTTTTTTCCAGGTTTGCCACATGTTTCTTGAAATATGAGAAATCCTAAATGATGTTTTTCTAATCACATTCAATCGCTACTCCATTCATGGTTTTTATACTATTTTATCTCATGCCCATTCAGTTGGTTTTTTCCTAAGGTAAAAACTTTATGTAATGGTCAGCACAGAGATGGGGCCACATCTTTAGCTACTCCATTTGCCTGTATCTTTTCTAGCTCTACAATCTTTCTTTGTAGCTGTAATCATGTCAATAACACAGCAGCAGAGGTAAAGGAACCTCAATTTATTTCCTCACATTCCTTTGAATGCTTCTGAAAAGCAATTCTTTGAAACCAAATAGCAGAAGATTTAGTAAATCACTGCACTTTTACGTTTCTGGAAGTGTTTTCGGAAGCACAATGACCTCCTCCCCATCCCACATACAAAGTGGGAGCCTAGGATGAGCATCAGGTCCCAAAATATACAAACAAAAGCATGGATGTCAACCCAGAAATGGGCTTATTGTGGCATATGAACACTGCACAATGCAGGGAGCACCGTGGAGTGCACATTGCACAAACCCTGCTCTCTCAGAGGTGTGAAGTTAGAGTTTTTATTAGCTCTGAATTACTTGAGGCAAACAACAAGGCCTATCAGGGTTGTTGTGTGGCTTAAAAAAGAGCAAATTGGAGGTGTTTCCAAGCTGCAGGGAAAATACTGAAAATTCAAAAATAGACAAAAGTGGGAAGAGTCTGGAAAAAAGAAAATGATCTCCAGATGGAGGACAGGGGAATGCCAAAAGTCTTGAAGATGTTTAATTTTAATCCCAATTCCCTAAGCGTTGCATGTTGTTTATAACACAAAATTGCTTGTATTGTTTGTATGTTACTGCTTGATTTCCAAAGCGATGAAACAAGCTGTGGAAGCCACAGCAGGGTTCCCTTTTAGACATTAAATCAATGCACTACATCTGTTGAAATCCTGGAGAGCCCAAGGCAGCAGTGCCAAATTCCGGAGTCTGTCCTCAGCAGGAGCCGTGCGGGAAACGTCTGCATTTGGGTTCCAAGCTTGGCCTGTTAGCTGTCATCCTCTGAAAACTCTCTGAAAGAGCCTCTTGGAGGCTCTTCAAAGTGCTGGGAGGGGGAGTTCTTCCCTCCCACCTCCAGCAACTTTTGTGATACAGCTGAGGCTGTGGAGAGCCCTGAACCACACAGGGGAGGACAGTGAGGGGGGCTGGACTGAGCCCCGTGGTTATTCCATGGCCTGATGAAGGAACCATCAGAGATGGTGTTTTAATGCTCTTCCAGAGAGAAGTTTTCCCACCTTTTTCTCTGTGCTGAAGGATGGGATGTTGTCTGAGCTGACCAAAATGCACCAACACAGCAGGCTTCAATGGAGACAGGAAGAGCTCCCAACACCCACATAGGGTTACGCCTAACGTTCAAAAATTCAACCCCAAAAAACAAAACCCCAAAAATGAAGAATTTACTGTACTGAGCTCTCCAAATGCCTGAGGTCTGTCTGTCCTCCCACAGTGTATGCACACAGGAATCAATCAAGCTGGGAACCAGAAATGTGAAACACCATGGAAGCCCTGCAGGATGCTGTGCCCAGTCCCATGTGACTCTGAGGCTGCTCCCACCACTGCCCACCCTGACCTGTCAGCAGCACACTTCAGCCTGTCCATTCCATGAGTCTGCTCAGGTGCAATTAGATCCTCAGGATCTTCCTGTCCCTTCTGCAAACTGTCTGGGTGAGCACACGGAGAAGGGTTAGAAGGACATTCCTGGTTCCTAACCCTGAGATGCTGCAGGTTTTCAGTGGGCAGCATCCTCTGGCTTGCTGGAGCCTGCCTATCTCCCTCAGTGCCTTTGTTTCCAGGAAGGAAATCATTCCTGCTTGTCAAGTGTGGGCGTTGAAAAGAATCTATGTCCAGTCACTGCTGTGTTCTGGGAATCAATGAGAAAACCACGTCAGAAGGAGCCCTTGTTTAATGTTTAATGGTGTGGTGCAATTTTTTTCTGAGGTAGTGGTGACAGTAGCAGGACGCAATGAGCACTACATGCACACTCCTGCACTTCAGAACCACTGCCTAGATTCTCAGACATCTCACACAGCACTGCACTCTCTTACTCTTATCTGAAATCCTAAATCTGACCTGAAATGTCAAGCGGGATTCATTGTTCTTTTTTTTTTTTTTCACAGCAATTGCCTGCTGATTTGGATGCTCACTCTCCTGGTTAGTCAGGCACCCTGCAGAGTGGGTTTTGCAAACTCCCACCTGCAGGGATGCAGCACAATCAAACTGCTCAGGTGCATCTGCCTTGGGCTTTTGGCTCCCCTGCACACCTGACCTGCTCACGAGCCATGAGACTGCAGAGATGTCCCAAAAACTTTACAGCCAGCATGCCTGAGGTATTGCAGAGAAGAACATGGCTCACAGTTAAATCTAACTTAATATTGAATGTTGGAATACCACCCAGGAGTTTTACTGCTTGAGTCCAAGTGTTACAGACAGTACATTTCATCTCAAGAAGCAGTGAAATTGGAAATCACTTGGGCTGTGATGGGTAATTAGCTAAATACAGGCTGTTGCATATTTCTTCCACACTAGAAGTATATTACAATTTTTTTAAGGAAGTATAAACCTTTGGAAAAGCATAGCAGCATTTATGACTTTACCTTGTTACAAATGATAAAATAGGTCGCATTTTCTAATAGAGATGCTGTAATTAAAAAAAAAAAAAAANAAAAAAATAATTAAAAAAAAAAAAAAAAAAAAAAAAAAAAAAAAAAAAAAAAAAAAAGCTGGGCTCTGATGATCTATTTAAATCTCCAAGCAGTGGTGGTCCCACTCTCTTCCCTAACCTGTCCTATCCAAGTGTCCAGGAACAGCTTCCTCACAGGTACCTCTAGCTATGACATCCTGCTATGGATGTTAGCAGATAAAGAGAGCAGCAAACCTCAACTCCAGCTCTGATGAGGTACAATGTCAGAGCAAACACATAGGAAATATTCTTTCATTTAAGATAATTAGGCCTTTTATGACAAATGTAACTTTTTTTTTAAAGAAAGGAGATGTTATTTTTACAAAAGTTTAATTTAGCAATGCCCCACTTCTACTTTAAAAAGCCCCCAACAAACAAACAAAAAAAGGGGGTTTTATATGAATGTGCAGTGGTAATAGCCACAATGAAATTGTATCTACCTTAAGGTACAACCTGAGCAATTTGCTCCAATGGGAATTATGAGCCAGCCCTCAAAGGATATGTTTATTAGACTTTTCTCTGGTGACACCAAACCAAAGCAACTCACACTCAGTTATTTCACCTTTGTGCCTTGAATACTAAGAAAAGGGTGGGTGGTTTTTTGGCAGAGCAGATTGGTAAACCTGTCATGCAAATATTTTGCCTGCTTAGTCACTGCAGCTCCTATTCCAGTGAAGTGTCTTGAAACTGATCCCCATGTCTTGGTGGGTGGAGAGAGGAAGGGGTTGGAAATAGAAAAGATTAGATTGGTTACCAGCAATAGGAATGAATAATGTTGATAAAGTGCTTTCAGATGAGAAGAAGCACATGAGCCAAAATATTATTAAATAGTTGAAACTCTCAAAGTGGGGCAGATCACGGGATAACAACAGGGATTTTTGTTGTCTGTGTGTCTGACTATTAAATTTGTTTTGCTTGTGTCTGACCACCTGTGAGGTAGCCATGAAAAACCACTCAACAGAGTAACCAACAAAAGCAGTGAATAAAAACTGTTGATAAGGCTGTGGACACAAGTGTGGGAGTCCTGCCTCACGTCCAAAGCTGTTTCAGGTCAAAGATACTGTAAAATTCACAGGAAAAAATGACAGGAAATTCATTTGTGCGCCAGGGGATGAAATTCTGACCTCACACTAATGTCAGTTCCTAAAAACTCCACCAGCCTTGAAGTGCATCACTGTAAATCTTCCTGGAATCTCACTACAGAAATTACCTTCACTGTAGTGTGAGCCACAGAAGAACAAAGCCAGGACAGCACCAGCAGCCCCCAGAGTTCCTTCAGACACCTGTAAAACATCAGCTATACCTAGAGCCAAAATTCACAAATCCTCCAGCAGAGGAGCAATGAACAATGTGCATTTGTGGAGAAATATTTTTGCACAAACTTCACTTCTACTGGACTGCAAAATCAGTGGGTGCAGAGAATACAACAGGCTTGTGAGCTGGGGTTTATATTGAGGCATTTCCTGCAGCAGCTCCCTGTTGTACTTGGTTCAAATTGCCTCAGACACAAGCAGTCAGAGGAAAAAAAAGTTGGCAGAAGCTCTATAAACAAAGGATAATGATCAGCAGGGAAGTGTTAGAGGAGGTGAGAGCCTAATGCAGCACAGCAGGGACTGCTAGCGGCTGTCTCAGTTAGAAAATCTAAATAAAATTAATAGAAGCACAAAGCAGGGCCAGTTAAAGGAAGTGCTACATCTGAATAGTTACCACAAATTTTGCTCAGTTCTCTATTTCTCCACAACAACATGTGGAACAGGAGAGGTTAATTTTGTGTGACAACGAGTCCACTGTCAGGTGTTACACACTGCCACAAAACAGGATGGATTTGGAAGCAGATGAAAGTCTGTGTGCACAAAGGAAATTATCTACATCACAGATAATGACTGTGAGAGAAAAATTCCACTATCTGGGAGAGGTACCAGAGCATAAATCTTTAACTGCAGACAGAAAGTCACTTGATACATCTTTGCAGGTATCAATACCTGTCCTTTCCAGAGTTAAGATCCTAAACAGAGTTTCTTAGAAAGTTGTGTTTTATTTGAAGAAGGAGTAAGAGATTGAAGAAAACCTCACCTGTTCTGTAACAAAATAAAGATTTTTTTTTTCTGATGTTTCTCCATTTAACAGTTCCAAGAAACGTTCTGTCATTGCTTTGCTATACTCAGCTTTTACACAGAGAGAAATCCCAAAATTCTTTTGGCTCTTATTATATAGGACTCCCTAGGAACACGAAGCTTGGAGCTACATAAAAATTATTGTCCATATGCTATAGGTCAGGGAGGCTAAGAAGAATGAGGAAGAAATTTGATTAGGAGAGTGAAATGACTTCCTTTAACCATCATGATCTCTAAGAATCACAGAGTTCACTTTCAACACATAGAAAACACCTACAGATGCTGAAGAGAAAACCATAAAAACTGGCTTCCTGTCAAAACATTTGACCACATCCTTAACTTTAAATATGTAATTCACAAATTTCAAGAGGCCACTTTGATTTACAGGTGACATATTTTAAAGTAAGGATCGGCTTACCATCAGAGCAGTCTGCAACTGAGCTGACCAGAGCAAAACACAAGGAAAACTAAATGAGAAATGGATTTGCTTCACTGCTCTGCTTTCATGAATAAATTCTCTCTTGCAATCTTTACCACCCTTAATTTCTTTTCCTGTTTATACATCCTATTTCCTTTCACTTTATTACTAGTAAAATTTATGCAAATCTCCCTGCTGTCAGTGTGTGTCTGATGGAGCTGTGGGAACCTGCAGCTGATTTGCTGGATGTGGATGGATCCTGGTTCTGGGATCTGGCTGAGCTGGGCTCCTGTGCCCTGTCTTGACCATCCCTTGTCACCTGCAGCCAGTTATCCATCTTTGCAAGGTCTCTGAATAAACTCCTTTGGTGAGAAGAGTTTGGATCAAAATGTGCAGACTTTCAGCTAACCCTTGTGGCAGCTCACAGGTGTTGTCTGATGCCAGAGGATGATGTGGTTCATGCTCAAGGTTTATTTTCAGTAACCTGAAGATACACTGAAGACAAAACACAGCTTTCAACTTCCATAGCTTTGTCCAGGCTGGGTTACAGAGGAAAACTCTACCACAGCACAGAGCCTCCTGAGCCAACATGAGCCCTTTTGGGGCCCTGTGAGGAGACTCAGTTTGGATCTGTCCCAGCACAAGCAGGAGCCGTCCTTCTCACCTCTTCCCTTGGCTATCGGCTGATCTTCTGCCTTTCCCAACCTTGAAAAACAAATCAAAGAACCAGCACTCTGAAGTTCGGGCACTCTGCTAGGAAGAGCTGTTCCTGTTGCATCAGGAGGCCGCTTTTGCTGCTGCTTTTGTGCAGCCTGTGAGCGCTGTGAGGGCTCAGCCTGGCACAGCCCGACACCTGCGCTGGCCGGGCAGAGCGGGCAGAGCGGGCAGAGCGCACCTTGGCTCCATCGCAGGGTCAGGATGTGCAGGAGGTTTTCCTGCCCCGCGCTCTGCTTTTAAGGGCATTTCCCGGCTTTTACCCTCGGGTGGAAGCAGAGGAGGTGGAACTAGAAGGCAGCGGCGCCCGCAGTGCCCGGCAGGGGCCGACAGAGACCGCGCAGCTCCGGCTGCTCCGGCTGCGGGATCGCGACGCTGCTGTCGCGACTGGCGGGCACTGACAGCCAGGATACGCAGCACCAGGGTGGAAAGGGACATCATCCAGACCCTGTCCCTCTGCCAAGGACAAGGACTCCTTCCACTATCCCATCAGAGCCCCATCCAGCTCGGCCTTGGACACTTCCGGGCATGGAACAGCCACAGCTTCTCTGGGCACCCTGTGCCAGTGCCTCCTCACCCTCACAGTAAAGAATTTCTTCCCAAAATCCAATCTAACCCTACAGGCCTCTAAGGACAGCTGTGACCGTGAGGGATCACATGTGTGCAGAGTTGGTGACTCTGCAGGAGTCAGGCACTGCAGGCAGGAGACACAAAACTCTGCCAGGAGTCTGAAACCAGAGGTGCAGTGATCCAGCCACCAGAAGTATCAAAAGGACAGTAAGAGAGTTCAAGCTTTGTGGGGCACTACTCCTGGGAAGGCAGCTCCCACATGCATCTGTAAGGGATGAATTTCACCAAATTAGCAAAAAAATCCCCCTGGGCAGAGGGTCAGAGGAACCTGTTGGCTGATGGTGTCAAAAGGGGCTGGAGAACAGCAGCAACCAGAGCTGCTGCCTCCTGCCCTGGGAGGGAGACAGGCCAGTGCCACCCACACTGGTGTGATGCTGGGAGCCTGCTTTATGCCTGGCTGAGACACAACTGGAAAATTAAGGGGAGTGAGGTACACTGGAGCCATCCCAGTGTAGTTTGTAATACACCATTAAAAGCTTTTCATGTCCTTTGAGACACAAACCTCAGAACTGATGTATTAATTCCACAGCAACAGGAGGACTGTGGATCCAACCACCCCCAGACTCCCAGTGACCATACCAGGCTTTGGAGCAGGCTTGGTGAGAGGTCAATACCCTCTGGGAGCCATGGAGTGACATCATTCTCTCCACTTGTCCTGACACCTGAAATGCAGCAGATTGTGCCCATATTTAACTCACACTAAGCCAACGTGAAAAAACATCCACATGACAGCAGGAGCTGCAAAGTTGTGTTGAATAAAGAGCTGAACACTACAGAGCAGAGCAAGGTGGGATGAAGGTGCCAGGTCAAACAGAGTCAAAGGTAAGATGAGGGAAATCCTCCCCCAATAGGAAGGAGATCCTATTGCTGTGGACCTAAATCTCAGCCCAACAAGTACAAGAAACTGTTCAAATTAGAAGGAGCTTTAATGATGGAAGAGACTTGCAGAAAAATTCATTCAACACAAAACCGTGGTAGCAGAGGTACTGATGGAAAGTGAAGTAAGGAAATCAGTTTTCCAGGAGGAAGGAGTGATGAGTCACATTGCCATGTTTTGTCACTGCAAATATACCTGGGCAAAACTAACAGGAAAGATCAAATAACTCAGGTAAAATAGTTAAACAACAGCGCACACACACTGCTCAGCAGAAGATCATAGTCCAAATTCCCAAGAAGCAATATCCCTTTCTGACCCATTTTTTTTCTTTTTCTCTGTGAGCCCCTCACTTTTCTCTTCTGATTGTACCAAAATCCCAGGGACAGCATCACACTGTGCTGAGCAGGCTGTTCATTCCCTCGATGGCCACCTCTAGCACACAGAAAACCCTTCTGGGCTCTGCCACACTGCTTTTCCCAGAGCCAAACCTGGCCTGAGCCTGCCTGCTGGGGCATGATATGAGCCCAGAGCAGAGCACAGTGCTGAGCACAGGCAGGTAAGGGCAGCAGAGGGAGTTCCTGAGAGCAGGAGGACAAGGCTGAACAGCAGACAGCTCTGTGCCCCACTGTTGCTCCCTAGAGAGGATTCCACCAGCTCCAGGAAATTAAAGGGCACTCAGAACCACAGTGCCCTAAGACTGGCCACAGGTCTGCAGGTTTGCACTCTACAGAATAAACGAGATCCTGCTGAGTGCTGGGGACCAGCAAAGTCTTAGCTCAGAGCTACAACTGCCTGAATCTCTTCAGCATTCTCCAAGGCACTGGAAAATGGGAGTGTTCACCAGCCCAAAGACAGCAGCCCACATCCAGTGGCAGGATCTGCTCAATGGATAATGCTGCAATCATGGGCAGGATCTCTCAAAGAATTCACCCGTCAAATCAGTGGGGATCTTCTGTCTCAAGGAGTGAAACACTGGTGAGGAGGAAATTACTGAGGAGGTTCCTGGATTTGAGATTTGCTTCTTGTCTCCACTGTTTCCTTTGGTCCTGTGGAAACAGCCACTAAATCTGCATCATCTTCCCAGTTCCTGTAGCCTGTAAATCAGCCAGAACTCTCCTTGACCTTGGTGGGAGGCTTGCACGATTAAAGCCAGCAGAGGAGAGACAGCAATGAAAAATTACATACAAGAGCTTTCTTTTTTTTTTTTTTTTTTTTTTTTTTTTTTTTTTTTTAGAAAAGAAAAATATTTCCAGCAATGAGAAATCTTTTCTGCTCCTAAGGGCAAACTTTGAAAGTAAAGTAACTGTTACAAGCATATCTCCCATTATTTGTTAGCAGGTTTCACACAGGTAACTTGCTCAAATCACTTTGAAAACATTTCCTTTAATATAGGAACACAGGAGATAGATTAAAAGCAATGCAAGTCTCCTGCTGAGTGCCAGAGGCTCTGGAACACTGAACTCAGCACTTTGTAAAATTATCTCCCTTCAAACAAACTTTCTACTGTACTGATTGAAAAGGAGAAGGGAGGTGGGAGCCAAATACTGCTAGAGAGAATTCAAGTCAATTTTACACAGCCTGACAGGACCCTGGCCTTGGCCATGACCCTTCCAGAGCTCTGCTTACCTGGAGGCCTCCAAGCCCCCCATTTGGAAACCATAATTGGCCCTAACAGGCAATAAAGAAAATTGAATCTAACAGAAAGTTTAAGAATTTAGCAAATCCTGCACTCAGGTTTCATTTCAATCCTTGGATTAAAAGTTTTCATGCAAATCCACTCTAATTAAAGGTGGTGGGAGCTTTGTGGGTATCCAGACATTTCTACCACCCCAGCCAGCTGCTCCACTCCCCAGGATTTTGTTTGCTCTGTTTTAAGACCCTGCTGATCTAGGATTTCAGCTTCCTTGCAGCTTCCAGCCAAAAGGCTTCATATCCCTGACTTGGGCTGCAGGATGAGTAAGCAGGTATTCTAATAAGGGAAAGATGAGACTGGAACCTGTCCTAGGCTATGGAGATTGCAGGATTGTGCCATATAGCTCTGAGCACCTCCAGCTTTCCTTGAAGCCTGTGGCAGCAACCCAGGATCAAGCCTTCACTTATTCAGAAAGTAATTCTGGGATTTTCAATAAGGTCTATTTTTCACTCCTGACACTGCTTCTATGCTACTAATGTCAGCTTTCCTGCCAAATATGTGTGGCTTCTCTCTTTTTATCCTCCTTTTCTTTCCAAAAAACCCAAACTCCACAGTGAAGGCTTCAGTTCGGTTTTACTTTTCTTTTCTTTTCTTTTCTTTTCTATTCTTTTCTTTTCTTTTCTTTTCTTTTCTTTTCTTTTCTTTTCTTTTCTTCTTTTTTTTTATAATTGGTTTGCTTTGTTGGTTTTGTGTAGCACCCTCCCCAGGCCCCAGGAGGAGAGTTTTAGTGGAGCTGGAGCAATGTGTTCTGAGAGTGGACACCCAAAGCACAGAGCTCCAAAGCCATAAACAACCTGACAAGCCTGAGGTTGTGCCTCTGAGCAGAACATTGAACACTGACAAGTTCCTCAGGAAAAACAGGCCTCGAGCTGTCAAGAGTGCTGAAACTCTAGGATGGAGAAAAATCACTCAACTTTTCCTGCTCAAAGGTTAGGAAACACTGCCAAAAGCAATGACTGATGTTGGTACAAGGAGGATAGAAATGAAACAGAATAATGCAAGGCTGAAAAGAGAAGAGGGCTTGTCATAACAATGAGGGATTTTAAGTTTTGAGGTCAAGAATTTTTTTAGTCTCAGTTTATACTCAGTTTATTACTTCAAAACAACCAGCTGACCAAGTTTTGGAGTGAAAATTGCATTTTCTCGTGATAAATGAAATTAAGTTTCCTTGCTAAAACAAAGTATATGGGATTCAAAAGTTGCCATGAGTTACAACAAAAAACTGTAGGCAGTACGTCTTCAAAAAGGTGCCTGAACCAAAGCTCAGGCTGATGTAAGTCATCACATAAGCTTTAAGAAGTTAATTGACTTTAAGCTACTAAAATCTGATTTATGATGAATATTCCAAGCAGAAGTAACAGACTCATTTGTTTTCTGCATATAAAAGACACCCAAATTAACTTTATTTATTATTTTATGTACTCATTAGTGACGCATAAGTCTCAAGTCCACACTGAATGTAAAATATATACAGGCCATTACAACAGCAGCCTTTGCAGATGGCACATATTAAATCATTAAAAAATTACTGCTCCTCAGTCATTAATGGCCAGGAAACACCATAAATGTGGCCTTCTGGTGCTACTTTTCCCACTGAAGAGCCAGCTTTTGACAGCAGGCTTTATAAGCACTGAGGAGAAATGCTTGCAAGGCATCCAGAGCAATCTGCTGCCAGCAGAACATCCACCCACCTCAGAAGCCCCACGGGATTCCCTGGAATTGTTTGTGAAGCAAAGGCTCTTCACAATACCATGAGAATCACAATGCAGGGACCACTGCAGCTCAGGGAGCTGGTGATGGATGGGGCATCACTCTTTCCCCGGTGACAAGTGAAGGAGGGGGACACAACCTTGCTTTTGACACCCTTGTCAGTTCCTGAGCTCAGCTGAAAAGACCCTTGTGCAAAAAAGCCCAGTGTTGTAGAGAAAGGCAGGCACGGTGATCATCAGCCTCTTCACTTGTTGCATGTAATTCCTGCATGGTTCTGTGGGGATTTGCCATTGCAGACACTCAGGTTCTCCATCTGGTCCCCATTTCTGCCAAGATCATTCACTACATTCTACAGTGCTGTGTCAATTCTTCTTCCTATCAATGTTGCTGTCACTTTCTTTAAAACAAAGCTCTAGAAAGTGTCAGAGCAGACTGATTTTCTTGACATCCCCTGAATTTCTCTTTTCTTATTTTCCTTGCACTGCATTTGATGTCATTTCTCCCTCATTTCCATTGCAATTTCATACTTACGCCTCAGCTAGGGTTCACAATGTCTTATTAAGCTGAAGGAAAAGGATAAAGCAAAATATTTTTTTTTTATTATAAATAGCAATGCAACAAGTTCTAAACAGCTCAGGTGTCTCCTACAATGTTCAGGCCTGTGCTGGGCCATCCTGAGGGAAACCCACAATTTCCTGAGATTTCACCATCTTCTTGGGGCTCTCAGGACATACATCTCATTTTCCCTGCTGCATGCACCCAACTCCAGGGCTTTTCCCATGTGACTTAGGTTCCTTTCTCAAGCTGCATATTACCACTCATGTTTTTTCACCAGCTTGAGTTGGCCCTCGTTTTATTTTCTGCCATTCAGGACGTGTTTGCTCAAGGGAAAGAAAGGCATCATAGAAATCTTCTTGCTTTCTAAAGAGACTTCTGGCCTCTGGACCTAACCCTGTTGCCTCTGTCAGTGTCAGAATGGGATCAGGGAATATACACTGTCCATATCCAGTTCATACTCTCTTTAAGTCCTTTTGCATTTTGTTATGTTGAAATAATTTTTAAAGCATAGTTACTTATTCACCTATAAATCCTATTAACTCATTCAAACTCCTCATAAAGGCTTGATTCAATGGTAGCATGATTATCTACCAAGAGTACAAAAGAGGAGTGTTTAGAAATGGGTCAAAAATACAAATGTCTTGAAGAAATAATACATAAGTTCAGAAGAAAGGCTTTGGGAATGTTTTCTGCAAAGAGTTAGAAGATCACAACTGGAGAGAATGAGGCTGGAAAATATAATAACCACACAGTCTTGATTCAGTAAGGATTCCATTATAACTGAAAAGTAAATTACATCTCTTACCTATGGATTCACAGCTGGTATTTAAACCTTATCTGAATGCACCTCTGTGCTATGAAAGCCAAAGTCAACTACTGATCATAGAAACAGAACAGGTAAAACAGATTACCTGCTCAGTACACTTATAGGACAGACTTCAAACAATTTTGTGGCAATACTGAAAGTTCTGTTCATTCAAACACTGAGAATTCATTTGTCCTCATTCCAATCTGCCAAAACATCAGACTGCCATAACACATCCTGCTTGTACCATAACTCACTTCAGGGTGGCTTCAGAGCTTTTGGAAAGATCCCTGTGAGATATTTCTGTGGAGAAAAGGGTGGCACTAATCTAAACACAAGAGAGGTCCCCACATGATATAGAAATAGGGCCCCATTTGCACACAAAGCTTTTGATCCTTACAGATTTCCTGGTGAACATGCTCATGTTTGTGGGGTGATAGGATGAGCATACACATTTCATAGCCACAGACAGGAACACACGTCACTGACTGTTCTCCAGCTCAAATAATATATAATTAAACCCAAACCCTCTCTTTGTACCTGCAGGAATTGCCTCACAGAGTGCAGTGCACAGAGCCTGCCTGTGAGCACACGCGGGCTGGACGCCTTTGCCAAGACCTAATGCCAAGGCTGATCTCTTCCTTCGTGGCAGGGATGTTGAGGAACAGCATTACTCATACTGCCAGCACAAAAAACAGATGTTTGTTCATGCCTAACTGATGGTTCCAACCCTCAGCCCTCCAGGGCCAGCTCCTAGCAAAGCCTAAAGCCAAAAGCGAAGAGCTTTGTCATTGATCCCAACAGACAGACAGCAGCTCCTCTACCCAGCCTCTACAGAAAAAAAAAATAATTAAAAAAATAAAACAACAACAACAGGAGAGCTTTTCACTAACCATCAGCCCCATTAAGGCCAGAAAGCTCCAGTCTCTTCCACAAACATAAAAGTGACCTGAAAAAGAGTTCACTTGAGTATTTATATGGGAAACTCTGTATCCTCTGTGCTACTGAGAACACAGTGTTTCCTTACTCAGAAGACAAAGCATATTCCAAAGGATATTCACAAGTTAGTGTGGGGAGAATCCACAAGAGTTTTTGGAGTAATTAAAAGCCTTCATGATAAATCTCAAGAAGGTAATGACCCAGTTCATATCTTTTGAGCTTCATGGTCAAAACTAAAGAAAGAAACATTCAGGAAGTGAGACACTTGAATGTGTTCTCACAGGATTAGAGAATTGTTTAATGTAAAAGCAGAGAAGTTACAAGTGCTAAATAATTAAAATTACCATATTTGCACTGAGTGTTTCAGAATTGTAGAACATTTTGGGCTGGAAAGGATCTTACAGACCATCTAATTCCAACACTTCTGCTGTGAGCAGGGACACACATCTTCCTCTAGACCAGGTTGCTGACAACTTCATCCAATCTGGCCATGAACTCTTCCAGGAATGATGCAGCCACAGCTTATCTGGGCAACCTGTGCCAGTGCTGCACCAGTCTCACAGTGCAGAATCTCTACCATACACCTAAATCCACTCTCTTACAATTTAAAGCCATTGCCCCATGTCCTATCACTGCATGACCTTGTGAAAGGTCCCTCTCCAGCTCTCTTGTAGCCCTTCAGCCCTGGAAGGTGCTATAAGGTCTCCCTGAAGTCTTCTCTTCTCCAGGCTGAACAGCCCCAGCTCTCCCAGCCTGTCTCCACAGAAGAGGTGCTCCAGCCCTCTGAGCATCATCATCACCCTCCTCTGGGCTTGCTCCAACAGGTCCACGTCCTAATGTTGGAGACCCCAGAGCTGGATGCAATCTTCCAGCTGGGATCTCAGCATCCCCTCCCTCCACCTGCTGCTCAGACTGCTGTGCATGCAGCTCAGCTTTTTTGGCTTTCTGGGCTGCAAGTGCACATGGCTGGCTCATGGTGACCTTCTCATTCACCAGCATCCCCAAGTCAGGGCTGCTCTCCTCCCAGCCTGTATTTTCCCTTGGGATTGCCCTGTAGGACCAAGTATGTGGCCTTGTTGAATTTCATGAGGTTTGCCTGAGCCCATCCCTCAAGCTGTCAAGGTCCCTTTGGATGAAATCCCTTTCCTCCAGCACATTGACTCCACCACACAGCCGGGTGTTGTGGGCAAACCTGCTGAGGGTGCACTCTGTCCCACTGCCCATGTTGCCAAGGAAGATGCAAAATGACACCTGTCCCATCACTGACCCTTGGGGAAGGCCATGGGGGAGCTGTGTGGGACAGTCAGATGCTTTGCACAGGCCCAGGTAGATGATGTCAGTCACTCCTCTGGCACGATTTGCCCTTAGTGGCCAAGTAATGGGTTATGCTTCCCTGTTTTCCATCAGTGGCAGCTCCACTGGACTAGCCATGACTTCTCAAATCTGATGGATGGTGGATTAACAACTTCATCTGCCAGTTCCCTTGGGACCTGTGTCTGCATCTCATCAGGTCCTGTGGACTTGTCCACCTCCAAGTTCCTTAAATGGTCTCAAAACTGGTCTCCTGCAGTGGGAGGTTCCACATTATCCCAGTTCTACAATATCCCAGTCCTTTTGCCTTCTGCAGCTCAGGGAGTGTGGCTGGAGCCCTTGCTAGTGAACATCAAAGCAGAAATGTCATTGGATGCCTCAGCCTTCTCCATGTCCCAGGTAAATCAAGTGTCCTTTTTCTTATGGAGATGACCCACATTTCCCCAGTCTTCCTTTTATCAAAAGGATAATAGTTCCTTCCCCTTCCTTCCTTTTATAGAAGCTCTCTTGTTGTCCTTGATGTTCTTGGTCATCTTTAATTCTACCAGGGCTTTGGCTTACTTAACCTGATACCTGGATATTTGGGCAGTCTCTCTGCATTCCTCACAGTCAACCTGTCCTCGTTTCTGCCCTCTGTAGGCTTCCTTTTGGCATTTGAGTTTGTCCAGGAGCTCCTTGTTCATCCAAGCAGGTGTCCTGGTATTTTCACCTGACTTTTAATTTGTTGGGATGCACCACACCTGAGCTTTGAGGAGGCAGTCCTGAGTATTAACCAGCCTTTTTGGGCCCATCCTGCTTTCAGAGCTTTATCCCATGGGATTTTACCAAGAAGGCCCCTGAAGAGGCCAAATTCTACTCTCCTGAAGCCCAGGATTTTGAACTTGCTGCACACCCTGCTTGCTGCCTTCCACCATTTCATGATGACTGCAGCCAAGGCTCCAGTGTTCAAACCAAGACAATCTATTAGAGTAATAGTAAACCATTTTCAAATACACTTAATACTTTTTGGAAAAGGAAGGTTATAGCCATCATTTGAGTCTGATCTTTCTTGCTTTTCTCCCCAAAGCTCACTGGTGCAGCTCTGCTGACTTACTTAGGATCAAAGCTCTGTGTATCTATTATGCACATGAGAAGGCAAAAAGTTTTCTGCTCCATTCAACTATTTCTGTCCTCTTCATTTATATCAAAAGAAAATCTGAAACACAAGGCGTGAAAGGAGAAGGATCCTTTTCTGTCCTAAGAGCATCTATAACAAAGAAACAAACCCAAATTGCTGAAGATGCTGTTCAAAGATGAGAAGCTGGAAATCTGTATTCTTAGCACTGACCTCTGCTGTGCCCCCACCCTGCTGCATGACACTGGCTGAGCCTTCCAGGCAGGGATCATCTCCTCCCATGCATTTACATCACATCTAGCACATCAAGACTGCCAGGCTGCACTTTAGTATAAATATACCTCTTGACAATTTTCTTTAATGGCAGTCTATAGACATACCTGCCCTTTGAAAGCACTGCAGAGGGATTTACCCATGCAGCCCCCACTGATTTCACTGGAGATAGTTTCCTTCTGTTTGTACTCTGGGTGTGTGCACATGAAAAAGAAGAAGAAGTTGCATGAAGCAGTCAAAGCAATATAACCCAGTATCAGCTGCCATTATGCAAACAGGCCACACCACAGTCTTCCCAAATGGATTTCATGAGGATAGAGGAATAACCAGCCATGTGAGGCAAGGAATGAGTCCAGATTTCCAGATATGTCACCTGGACTGGTTGCACAGGTGATGTTCAGAAACAGGACAGCGCCCATCAGCTGCAAGGAACTGAAGGAAACGGGTCAAGAGGTCACAGAGC
The DNA here is from genome assembly GCA_013400435.1 of Pycnonotus jocosus. NCBI lineage: Eukaryota > Metazoa > Chordata > Aves > Passeriformes > Pycnonotidae > Pycnonotus > Pycnonotus jocosus. Next base: position 275,568 of record VWYP01007836.1, on the reverse strand, counting down.
TTATTGCTTACAGAAGATCTTCAGCAGCTCTTTACACTTCTTACAAGTCATCTTTAACAAAAATGCCACTTCCTTCGTTGTCTTCAACAGAACATCTGAAAGTAAAAAGCACTCTCCTGTCTCAAGCTGCTCAGATACAAACTGAACAACTTTCATCCGAGTCTAAGACCACAAACTGCTTTGACTGGAGTCTGCATACTGCTGCTAAGACAGGGGTAGTTTTTCAAGTGTTTCATTTTGTGCATGCTAACTAGGGATGATTTGGTTATTCACAGCATGATTTGGTTATTCAGCTTTATAACATCAGGAAAAACTGGGTACAAAAGAGAAAAGCAGCCGTGGGAGAGTGACCTGTAAGTTCAGGTAGCCCCTTCCCTGTTCATCAACCTGTAAAGGTCAGCAACCAGTGCAGAAGTTTGTAATGCTCCCAGTCAGATTCTGTCCTGGGTCTTCATCCATGTCTGTTGGGGCAAAATGTTAGAAAGCAGCAAATAAAAGGGGCTGAGAGCTAAACCTCACAAAATGAGATTAACAGGAACATAGGAAGAGGAGCTGGGAAAGCAGCATTGCTGCTCAGCATCACAACAAAGAGCAGCTTCTCCAGACAGTGATGGCTCAAAAGATTACCAGTTCCAGCCTGCCTTTGCTCATCCACCTAGGCTGTGCTCTTTTGAACTGTAACCTCAGGAAAAATAAGTAAATTGTCCTGAGAGTGATCTAAAAAGTAAAAGCAGCTTCACTGTGGAAAAAAGAAAAGTACTCTGAATGCGAATCTGTACACTTTTTTGCATTTAGATGCATTTGAAAGAAATTACTTCTCTGTCTCAAATAGAGAGTTCTAAGACTTCCTCTTTGTTCCTGTTATATGAGTAATGGAAGCAAGAAATACATTTGTATTTATCTGGTTCAGTTTCAAAGAATTAAGTATAAGGTCTTGCATCCTTTTATTTATTAAACAAATCAATAGAAATTATTAAATAAATAAATTAAAAGTATGAGGGCTGCAATTTCATTCTGATAGCTCAAATTTTAAAAAAATACAAAAACAAAAACAAAAAAAAAAACCAACAAAACAGACACCTTGCTATCCAACCCCATAACAGGAATGCTGTTCTTATTACAAAAGACTCGGTAATTTATTTGCACACTTCAATGAAAAGGAAAGAATAGAAAGAACTTAATGTGAAATGCCGAAATACATCTCATTTTTCATCACTTGGCCTTGTAATTCTCCTGTAGCGGATAAAAATAAGCCAGTCTATACTTGGACTTGAACTTTTCAATACAGCCTAAAATATTAAGCTCATAAATCTCCTTTTGGGGCTTAGGCAGCTCTTAAGCGTATCATCAACTTTGAATTTTTGCAATTTATGAAACAAACCAACAAAAAAAAAAATACAGGCCATGAAGTAAGCTCTGGATAGCATTCTGTCAAGGAAGTTTGTGCTCCTGAAAAAGAGCGTGCTGTCAGCTGTGCATGGAGTACAGAAACAGCCCCTGCAATACTGGAGACCACAGGTACTCCATTTAAAATTTCAATTATGTGATATGCTTGTTGCAAAAGTTATAGAAGACCTCGTGTATCACTGCTCTGTGGGGAAGGGAGTGGAGAGAGGAGCAGCTGTCCTCCCCTCCAATCTGATATTCCAGAGACACTGTTGGGTGCTGCTGGTTTGCAGGCACAGTCGCCTGGAGGAGGTTTTGCCTCCACCAGGGAGGAGATGTTTGAAGGATCCCATGTGCCACTGCCTCCCATTGCTTCCCCAGGGGGAAACACTGTCTGCTGAGCTTGCACTTTCCTTCTATCACCATCTGTAGCTCCCCAACTAATGCATTCCTCCTCATCTCCCTTCCTCATGGAATAATTAAAAGAAGGAGAGGATGGGGTTCAGTGAATAATGGTGCCAGAGTGAAGGAACCTGATTTGTTTCATGACACTGCCCCTGCCTTGCTGTACAACCTTAGGCAAGACACTCGATTCCTTTATGCCAGAGCATTCTTATCTAAAATTAGATAAGAGCACCACCTTCCTCTGTAGGATGCTTTAAGATCCTGGGAGAAAAGGCAAAAGGTTGCCTGCATTCTGTTGCCTTTTGGGATTCAGCACAGCAGGGCCCAGACTTTGCTTCAGATACAGCACTTCAAAGTTTTGAAGCTTTGCCAGCAGTTTCCTGAGTCTGCAGACAGACTAAACCCAAATTCCTGAGGGTTAAACTCAAGATGCAGCAACGTGAATTTTGAATGCCATCTTTTTAACCATACATCACACACATGCACATCTGATAGGGATAGCCTACCAAAATCAAGTGTTTGCCTTCTTAATCTTAATTGTACTCTTACTGCTTCCAACCAAACTACCAACATCTTCATCCTCTCTCTGGCAATGCTGCCTTGGGGACTTCAGTGGAAAGGCAGAGCCAGCTTTCCATACACAGAGATATGGCCAAGGAAAGATGGAACGATCATCTTCCGATTTCATCACACAAAGCCAGGCTGGGATACTGGATAGATACAGGCAGTCAGACAAGTTGGAGCAGCTTGACCTGTGGGGAGCATGAGATGCCTCTTCACATCACAACCTGCTCTTCCTGTACTGTTCTTTGCCAAAAGAAAATAGGTACAGACATTCTCATAGGAAACACATGTAAAACAAGATCAAAACGAAATGGGAAAGGCAAGGAACCACCAATAAAAGGGTTGGCCAGCTTCTCACTGCCTCATTAATCCCTTTGCTGCACCTGATTCTTCAGAAGACAACAAGGAATGGTCTGTTTTTCCAACTTTCTACCAGCCTGATGAAAGCAACAAGGCTTCTTTTCCTACTCTCCTGAAGGGTTTTTTTTAAAAATCTTGAACCTCCCAGAGTCAAAGCTGGATCACAGTGTCCTGTTTCACATCCTCTTCCTGTTCAGCACCCTATTATTCTGGGGCAGTGTGAGCTCTCAGGGGCATCCCAGAGTCCTGACCACCCCCTTTGTCAAGGTCATTTTGTTCTCTTACAGGACTGCCACTGCTGGACCCACTGACCTGGAGTGGATGATGCTTTTAGGCACAACCAACCCACTGAGCACAAAACCTGCACACCTTGGGAATACCCTGCCATCAGCAAACACATTCCTCTGCACAAAGCACAGCGATCCAGCACTCCTGACACATCCTGAGAGCAAAACACCTTGCCCTTGGAACTGGCAGTGCCAGGCTTTGCCGTTGGACAGGAATTTGCAGCTTTAACGTGAGCTGGCTGTGGTCAGGAAGCAAATCCAGCCTGTTGCCATCACCCCTATCTTGCGCGCCCGTGTTGCAACACGCAGTGGCCAGCTGGGTTTGGAATCCTTTACCTGCAGCAATGCAGGAAAGGGACGTGGGCAGCCAGGAGCATGATCCCTGTGATCTCCAGCTGCAGGAATGCTGGCAGTCGGTGGTCCCTCAGCCCACTTCCTCACGGGACAGGAGGCTGCACGTCACAAACCACTACCGCAATTAGCTGAATTACGCAGCCGGAGCAGGGGCCAGGCTTTCTTCCCCAGGACTGGTGCTTGCATGGAAATACAGGAGAAGCTCGCACAGGCACTGCCCACACTTTAGCCTGTTACTTTAGGAGGAAAGAGGACATCAGGCTACATAATTGCTCCCTCGCTGTTTGGTGCGCCCCAGCTCTGCTGTTTCTAGCAGCAGAATGACCGGAGTTAGGCTACAGTACCATGGCTCCGTTCTGTTCCACTGACTGGAACACAAACCTTATCCAGGCAAAAGCCCTCTCTCTCCACATGGCACACCGATTTTATTGGCTCTAAAACTCCCTCGAAAGGTACAGATCAGCCTTAGGTTCGAGAGAGTTTTCTTTCTTTGCCCATTATAGCACTTTTTTAATCGCTTAGAAAAGCTTAGGTCCGTGAACCCTGTGAGGCAATCAGTGAAAATCAGTGCCACAACCCTGCGTTTTATTACCATTTTTCACATCTTCCCATTTTAATCCACACTCCGAGACAGATCCCGTTCCCATCAAAGTACACGGCGAGCTCCCATTAAAATCTGGCTCAGCTAGTATTTTAATAACACTTAGACATTCCCGTCCTTTGCATATTTCATCTACGAAGTGCTTCACAAACATGAATTTCCTAATTACAGGCGGATGATTTACTAAAACTGGAAATTCCTCACTACTTCTGGCTTTCCCTTTGAAGCTCCAGGATTCGCTCTTGTCCCTCGGCACTTTGGAAGGTCCTCGACGCCGCTCGCTCGCTCTCTCGTTCGCGGCACAGGGCACGGACAAGGAGGACACGGAGGCGACGGCGACTTGCTCCGAAGTGTCCGCGCCCTGTCCGGATCTCTGCGGGCCGTGAGCCGCGGGGACAGCGAACCTCGGCGGGGCGCGGACAGCGGTCGGGACCGCCGCGGCTCCCGGAGCACCGGGCTGGCCCCCCCGCC
>VWYP01007836.1:187594-271030 GCA_013400435.1 Pycnonotus jocosus | reverse complement strand
GGTGCGGGTGCTGCTGGAGGACAGCCACCACCGGCGGCAGCGCCCGGCGCCGCCCGAGCCCGCCGGCGGGATGCTGTCGGGGCCGCCGCACTCCTACTGCATCGTGGAGAAGTGGCGCGGCTTCGAGAGGATCCTGCCCAACAAGACGAAGATCCTGCGGCTCTGGGTGGCGTGGGGGGACGAGCAGGAGAACGTGCGCTTCGTGCTGGTGCGCAGCGAGGCTTCGCTGCCCAACGCGGGGCCGCGCAGCGCCGAGGCGCGGGTGGTGCTGAGCAAGGAGCGCCCCGGCCGCGGCCTGGGGGCGGCCCGAGCCAGCCTGGCGCTCACGCAGGAGCGGCAGCGGCGGGTGGTGCGGAAAGCCTTCCGCAAGCTGGCCAAGATCAACAAGAAGCGGCAGCAGCCGCTGGCCCGGGAGGCCTCGTCGGCGGAGAGGATGGAGACGCTGGTGCACCTGGTGCTCTCGCAGGACCACACCATCCGACAGCAGATCCAGCGGCTCCGCGAGCTGGACCGCGAGATCGACAGGTACGAGGCTAAGATCCACCTGGACCGCATGAAGCGGCACGGCGTCAACTACGTGCAGGACACCTACCTGGTGGGCACGGGCGAGCCCGAGCCGGGTCGGGAGCCGGGCCAGCCCGCCGCCGGCCGCCCCGAGGAGGACTACGCCAGGAAGTGCGAGGAGGTGCTGCAGCTGCAGGAGCAGCGGGCGCAGCAGGAGGAGCTGCTGGAGCACCTGGCCGCCGAGATCCAGGAGGAGCTCAACGAGCGCTGGATGAAGCGGCGGCGGGAGGAGCTGGAGCTGGCGGCGGGGCCCGGGCTGGCCGACACGGACTGCGACACCACGGAGCTGAGCGGCGGCGGCGGCGGCGAGGGCGAGCTGCACCTGGAGCACGAACGGGTCAAGACTCAGCTGAGCACCAGCCTCTACATCGGCCTCAAGCTGAGCACCGACCTGGAGGCCGTCAAGAGCGACCTGGACTGCACGCAGCGGGCGTGGGAGGACAAGGAGCGGGAGCTGCAGCGCCTGCTGGAGACGCTGGGCACCCTGGACGTGGCGGAGGTGGGTGGAGCAGGCGAGGGCGCTGCGCAAGGACCGCGCCGACAACGACGAGGACTCGGACACGGGGCTGAGCTCCATGCACAGCCAGGACTCGGACTCGCTGCCCGTCTGCGAGTCCCTGGTGTAGCGCCCGCCCGGCCCGCCGCAGCCAGCCCGGGCGGAGCGGAGGGCGGCGGAGCGCTGCGGGCAGGTGTGGGGCAGGCGAGGAAACTCCCGGCGCGGGAGGCAGTCACACAGAGGAAACATTTTAATTTGAGCTCTGGAGTTTGGACTTGTTCTGACTAGTCATCCGCGGGCAGCGTTTAGGCTGGCTCGCCGGTGCTTTTATCTGTGGAAGAGAAAACCCACAGCGTGTTTGTGCTTCATTCACGTCTGGGGTTGCTCGCTCCTTAAATCCTGCCGCCTGCTTCCCTCCGAAGCTTCTCTGGCCGGGCCTTTTTAATGCTCCGGCTGCCCACGATCTCCTCGCTGTAATCCAAGGCTGCTCCGGGTAAGCTCTTCCCGAGCAAAAAGGGCCGGGACGCGCTCCCGAGCGGGGATCAGTGTCTCCCGAACAGGTTCTCGGCATTGCAGAGTCAGATGGTGGCTTGTGGTGGGTTATACTGGGCTCTACTGGCCGTCACAAACACACCCGGCTCCTTTACAGGCAAAAAAAGTCGCGACACCAAAGCTGCTGATCATTTAAACACTACGGAGGGAAAGAGGCGTCAGTCCTCCAGGATCTCCCTTTGGACGGTACTGCAGTTCCTTTTGGCAACGAAAAGGGGTGATAAATCACTTCCTTTTTTTTATTCCCTTTTTCTAAAGAACAAACTAAATCGAGATATAGGTTAACAGGTATTAACTCTGCTCTGCGTAGCGCTTTTCCTTATGCATAGATAAGAGTGCTTTGTTTAAAGGCATATTAAGAAATCTGTTCGTATCTGTAGCCGTTTGACAGTCATTCATGGAAGGCAATTAGCAGTGCCTGTATGTACACAGCCTTCAACTACGTTTTTTGACTAGGCTGGCTGATCTTTGGCTGAGCTTGGTTGTAGATAAACAAAGTACAGGACCAGCCTGAGCTACCGTTTCTAATGGCATAGTTCATGTCAGGCCAAGAGATGCAACGATAAAAGCATGACTCAAGCCCTACCTGCACTACAGCTTAATCTTTTCAGTTATCCCAATAAAACAAAAAGGCAGCCATCAGCTGTAACATGCATTTCACTTAACTGCCAAACCTTCCTCTGCAGCTTAACTCTTGCCCAAAATATATGATCTGCTCTTGCAATAAGAGACATTAAGGATGCTTATATTCCAGAATAATTGCAGAAATAGTTTCAGCAGTGAGAGACCAGAGAATGTTGAGTCAGGTCTGACTGATGGCGTGAACTTTTAAAAACTTCTGAGATTATTATTTATGTAAGATTATTTATAAAAGTTTTCATTTAACAATAAGAAATTATATTAAAAAGGGGTACACCTATAGACCAGTTCTTTATTTTCATTAAAAACCTTGCAGCCTTCTCACCCAAAGATCGTGTTCCACTCTTGCAGTGTTCTTGTTGGTAAGAATTCTGATGGACATCAGAAAATGAGGTTCAGGAGCTGCTCAGTTTGCAAGCAAGCAGAGAAATACTGTTGTGGATTTGCAGAGGCTGTACAATTTTCTATATGCTATGACTCTCGATAAATGCTATTCCACTGAATGGGTCTCAGTTGTAACAAACTGTGGTTTATTTTAAACACTGATTATATAATTGTTTTTCATATTTTAGCCAACCTTGGAAAATATTTAAGAACCTATTTTTAGAGCTAATAAAACTCTTAATAAGGCTGAGTATTCCCAACTGAGTGTGATTTAAAAAATCGTGCCAGGACTGGGATTCTGTGGTGTTACCTTGTGTTCAAAGCGAGTAGAAAGAAACACCAAGGGGTGACAGTATCAGCTCTGGCCTCTGCAGGGGCAGTGCAGGGGCATTTAGAAGCATCAGCACAGTCCAGAGTGAGGAATTTGGATTTTCATGGAAGCAGAGCTGAAGAACAAGCTGGGGGATGAGGAGCCCACTGCTGCCCTGCCTTCGGCAGTGTGGATGTAAGGGGTGGGTGGTGCAGGGACCTGCTCACAGCTTCTCCAGGGATTGATGTGAGCAAGAAACTTGAGCTGCCTCTGCCTAAATTCTGCCATCACCACACCCAGATGTAGAAATGAGCTGCAACAGGCTGCACATCGCTGTGCTGCTGATAGGGGCATCAGGCACTCTGTGGGGCATGAGGTGAAGGAAGGAAGGGAATTCAGAGTCGTAAAGCAGCGTCTGCCCACTCGTCCTCAGCTAGGAAAATCCACAAAATCAGGACAAACCTGCTTTTGCTTTAGGCTGCTGAGGGTCTTGCTTGTGGGCACTGTGTGATGCTGGCTCTTGGCTTCCTGTAGCCCCAAAAAGATCCTGGCCCTGCAGAGCTGCTGGCTCCATCCCATGAGGACAGGGGTGAGAATGCTGCACATGCCTCTGTGGCCCCCAGGGTTTGGTGAGAGCTAGAGTGAATTCTTGGGAGCACCTATATGAGTGTGTTCTTATACTGTGCAGGTGAAATTCAGTAAATTTATTTGCTGTTTAAACATTTACAAGTGCAACAGCCTCATAGACTGACCTCCAGCATCCTCACAAATCCCTATCACTCTCAAAGCATTATTAAAACATTTGTATAGAAGAGGAAATCACTGTTTGCATTGGACCAGGCATTTCTCCCTTCCCTTCTTCTGGGCTTGTACATCCTCACTCAGATAACAGAGACGAGCCACAGGATGCTTGTCAGGGAATTTGGCTCTGGGGTTTTGCTGGGCACAGAGCCAAGGGTTAGGAGAGCTGATTCAGAATCACAGGTAGAAGGGCAGGATTTTTATCTGCTTTGCAGTTCAGACAGAATGGGAGAGGGAGATAGCAGCAGAAAAAAACCCCTGACCAACACCATGACGGAAATCTACCTCCTGGCACCACCAAGAGAGAGGTGAGAGATGCAACAAACACAGGCTGTGGGGATGTTTTAATACCATTCTCTTCTAACTTTCAGTGTCAAGTCCAACCTATTCTTTCTCTCTTCCTCAGATGGATAGAGATAGCCATGAATTAAATAAAAACCTAACAGCACTACAATTTATGTAAATTGTGTATGGTATCAGGTTGCCCTATTTATTCAGCAGCCTGCTTCTCAAAGGAATCATCACGGACTGAGGCCACCAGGCTTTTCTCAGACAATAGTTACAGAAATCAAAAGTTTTGTCCAGGAGATATAAATCAGAGTAGCAGCAGGCCTTAGTTTCAGGCAGCATTTAAACAAGCATTACAAAGCACTCCTACACAGGTCCTGTGTGCTTGCTGCCCCTGGCCATGTTTTTTCTGACCCTACATGGCACTTTCTGTTGTGCCTGTATAGGAGATTGTGGGACCAAGTAGTGAAAAAAAAAAAAAAAAAAAAGAACATTAATTTAGGTGAGGCTCTGATGGGGCTCAATGCACAGTCACACAAATGTTTTTGGCAACGACAAGGTGTGGTGGTAAAAATGAGAAATTGAGGGCCCTTGGAAACATGGAGCTGATCCTTTCAGCAATGGGCACTGTTTTATGCTGACTTGCATACTGGCAAAAGCTTCCTTCAGGCTGTAAATATCCTCCACTCACAGTCTAAGTGAAGGTTTGGAGAGTGGAAAACTGAGGCTGGAGCTGAAACTCCTTTGACATCAATTACACTCACCTATATTAAACCCAAAATAAGCCAAACAGTGCAGCTCTTGGCCTCGACCTTGTTTCAAAGCCCCACTATCAAGAAATATTATCAGAATGAAAAGCCTGTGTCAAATTTGATATGTTTCTGATCCTTAGCCTGTGTAAGAGATCTGCCAGTTTGAATAAGCACTTTGTGGGGATATCGTTTGATGCCTTCAAGAGGGGAGGAAAATACATTTACTGTAATGAACACCACTGACATGCAAAATGAATGACCTATTAATTATTGCCATAGATTCCAAACCAGCATGTAGGCAGCCAAATCACAGCCTGGTTGTTTTATGGTGACAGATCCTTTTCCAAAGAACCCACAGCCCAGGTTTCAGATGAGATACAGTCAAAGGAGGGAGGGAGGTAGGTGGGTGTGAGAAAAGGAAAAACATGTCATTAAACTTTATTATTGACTCCTTGCATGAAACATGTTCCAGCATTGCTTTAAAAATAGTCTGTGTTCCTATGTCTGGAGACACATGTGCAGAAGTCGACCTCCCTCCCAGGTTCTACATGGCTTTGGGATTTTTTCCCCCCCTTTCATTTGCACTGAGCTGGGAATGCAGCTCAATACATGAAAAGAGCAGCAGAGGCCTTGAAATAACAGGTCTGGTGAGCTGTGCTGGTTAAGGAGTTGAAATACAAGCCATTGTGGATTGTTGGGAGCAGTTGCTCTTTGAAGTCACTTGATATTATTGCTCCTGAGCTGGCACACAAAGTTTAGAGAAATGAGCATAGCAAAGTGCAGGGAGCCTACATGGATGTCACTCCTTTTCTACAAACTCTAACTGCTAAATGAACTTGGAAGCTTTAAAGAAAGGGAAAAATTAATAAACTCAAAGAAAATCTTGGCTCTGCATGCAAATCAGCCAAACCATCTTCAAGCAGAATTGTCAAATAGGATTTTGAGAAACACTGCTCGTATAATTCACTGCATCACTTGTGTAAATGCATCAGAGCAGAACCTTCCATGCAGGGTGGATTGTCACACACTGTCACATGCTGAATAACACACAGAGCTGGCCACTGATTGCTTAGAGTGCTACAGCACTAACTCTGCTGGGGCATTACAGTGTACCCTCAAGATACAGCTTCTGCACATTTTACACACTCCATATCAGCTCGTTTACACTTCAAGCTTTATTTGGAAAGTTTTATTACAGTCCCTTTACCTCAGTCTCGAAAATGTTCCAGAAAGTCATTGATGTTCCATGAAAAAGAAGTTTCCACTCTCAATAACTTTTTTTCTCCCTCCTGCCAACCTGCTCCTCATTGATTCATCAGCACCTGCTCTGAATTTCATGTATAGCTTTGTTTAAATTTCTGGGACTCCATGGGTTCAGAATTGGAATCCTACTTGGTAAGAAACCTGAAGAGAGAAAGAGAGAAAAAGAGAGAATGAGAAAAAGAGAGAGAAAGAAAGAGAGAAAGAGAAAGAGAGGAAGAGAGCAAAAGAGAGAGAAACAGAGAANAGAGAAGAGAAGAGAAGAGAAGAGAAGAGAAGAGAAGAAAAGAGAAGAAAAGAAAAGAGAGTCTTTCTGTGTCTTGGCAAAAACTCCATATTTGTGTAGTACCTGGCAGGCTCAGCAGTATTTTTGTAGTTGCCATATGGATTAAGGACACACTCCCATCAGCTCTTTGGTGCTGGTGTTGCTCAGCCCCCTTGTCCCCTATTTCCCCCAGGTTTTTTTGTTGTTGTTGTTGTTTTGGTTTTGGGTGGGTTTTTTTGGTTTTTTTTTTTTTTCCCTTTTAACATGTTTCCAAGCTACCTTTGGAATTTTCCCCTTCTCTTAGTTGGGAGGTGAGCTCTTCTCCCACAGGAAGGGAGCACAACCTCCTCAGGTGACATCCTGGGGTGACATTGCTGTGGAGCGTTGGGGTGGGAAGATACAATTTCTGTTGAAGAATAACTTGAGCAGGGAGTGGTGTCTTATTTCCCTGGCAAGAGCAAGCTTTTGATGCAGGTATTTACTGTGTGATCGTGCACCACCTGGCAGGAGGAGGCCAGGAATCTGCTCAGGGCATCCTAGGAGCTGCTGTAATGAAAACATTGAACAATGTCAGTCTTCTCTGCCTCAGCTCCCCTTTTCTGAATGGTTACAAACAGCTTTTCCCATTTATTAGCTCAGTGGAACCGCTGCAGAGTGATTTCAGAGTACCATCCTGCTCAGCCACTCTCAGGATTTTATAGAGTGTATTGGGGAAAAGGAATCAAAACAACAACAACAACAAAAAAAACCCAACCCCGAACAAAAAGTATCTGTGACTCATGGAAAGAGCTCTTACATGTCTGAAACATGCTATCATCAGCTTACTAGCACTGCACTTCACATGGCTTAATTATGTGATTATTTAGTCTATTATCTCCAAAAGAAATTCTTTTCATGAGTCAAATTGTGCTCATGAGCAGGTCTTTGGAGAATGTGTTAAAAGCCTCTAGGAAAAGTACTTAATCCTTGTTTCAATTTAATGTAATCCCCTTGTTTTAATCTCTTGCAGTGTAGTTTTTTACATGTAATCAGGCTATTAGTTTATGCATTTAATTATCAGTGTAACCATATATGGTTATTTTCTGCCTTCCACTGAATCTCCCCTTGACAGACGTATCTTAAGAACAGATGAAAAGTAACTTTGGAAATTAGGAGAGACATGGATCACCTTCTGAAAACATTGATGCTTGTTCTTCCTACCACAAGCATAGAAGAAAATTATTTGCTTTTAACTGCAGATATCTGGCAATCCTGTTCCCCTTTCTTTCACAGCTGCTCTTCACTTCCTCGCTGAAAGGTTTCTCCATAATTCTATTACCAGTTTCCTTTTTGGAGTGACCGATGACAGGAATCATGAATCACCAGCAGGTTAAAAGTTCAAAGCCAGGTTGTCATCTTTTTCTATAATTCTGATCCTGCACCTTCCCTACATCCACTACTTTCCCTCCTTCATTTCAAAAAAAGTATTACCCTGGTCAGGAAATAGAGTCAGGCTCTCAAATTTTGCCATCCTTCCAAGGAAGATGGAGCACAGAGAGCTTCAGGCATCCTGTAACACACAGAATGGTCCATACAGCTGTGCCCATTGATGCCTTGAGTTCCAGCTTTCGTATTTTTCAGATTCTGTGCTGCCTAGGGGTGCAGTTCTGAGCCTATATTAAGTGCTGGTGAGCTCTCTTCACAGAGTAGGGAGACAAAACAAATCCTTTTCCTGCTGGAGACCAAGGACAACTTTCAGGCCCAAAAGCACAAAGAAAGATGGGCTGGAGGGAGGAACGACAAGGATGAGACCTCACAACCTGAAGCTGTAATTGGACAACTAAACCCCAATATGCAAATGGACCAAAACTTATAAAAACATCAGACCTCATGACCGGGGGCCCATTTTTGTGACCATGTTTGAGTCCACCTTGGGTGTAGCCCTGGACAGGCTTTTTTCCTACCCAGGGTATGCTCTAAAGGCCTTTCAATAATTCCCTACTTTATTCTCTAGCTCTGTCCAGTCTCTGTTCCAGGTCAGCCTTCCCAAGGCATCACCATCCACAGGAATGAGCTGATCAGAAATGCCTTTCCTCAGCTGCTACAGCCAAAGACAGGTTTGAAGTCACTGCATTGTAAACTGCTCATTCTTAGCCCCAGCAGGGGTGGCTAAGGCTCTTCAGCAGGTGAATTCAGTGTGAAATAAAGTAATCTCATCATCTGAACACTTTGAATTAATTCCAACAGAGTGACTGATTTCAGGGTGTAGATTTTTAGTAACAGCATCTCCTGCTCCCTACCTGTCAGGTGTACAGTTAGAAAAGAAAATGGCATTCTGGCTTTGGGGGATTTATGAACCAGTCAGGGTGGGAATGAGCATGGACAGGGACAAGAATGTGGAGAGTGAGACTGTGTCAGAAGAGAAGTGAGCTGAGCCCCGACCTCACCAGCTGGAGAGGAGTTTCCTGAAGGGAACCAACAAGAAAGGACAAAAAGCCCACAAGAAGCCTGGGCAATAGGAAAGCAGCAGGGAGGAGGAACAAGCTCCCACACAGCAGCAAAGAGTCTGTCATAGCCACCACACCTTGTGGTTATCGAGCTGTCCCACTGTCACCATCTCACTGGGAGGGACAGGAGATCCAGCCACGGCATCTTCACAGCATAACAGCATTGCATATCAACAAAATAATAAACACTGCAGCCACCTGAAGAGGGGGAAAGAGACATCACTGAAAATCTTGTGTTTTCCTGAAATTCTGTTCACCCAGTAAAGGCTGCAGAATTTGCAACACACAAGTGTGCTGAGAATTTGAGGAGGAGATGTCATTCTCTTTTTTTTTTTTTCTTTTTCTTTTGTGTTACACTTGGCAAATATGGAGGAATGAGTGTTTCCCTAGATGATACATAGTTTATATCATCAGTTTCTCTGCAGTACACTCCTTTCCTGGAGCTGCTGCTTTTATAACCTGGGATATTGTCATGTTGCTCTGCTTACCTACGTGATTTGCCAAAAAACTGTGGCACAAAGAAAATAGGCTATTTTAGCTTAATTTAATAGGCAAGCTTAAGGAAAAAGCAAATCCAGACCTATTACTCCAGTTTAGACAAGCCAGATTAGAAAAGCCATTGCACATGGTTTGCAAGTATGTTTTGTAAACTAGCTTGTGTAGAACAAGCCAGCTGAATGAGACTGAAATTTCAATTGTTTAAAGTCTCTCATCGTGTGTCACCGTGGTGATTCACATGTACATCACTTAATCTAGTGAATGAACACAATTACAGTTTTTGACAATATTAATTGGACCTCTATTTATACTCCTTTCTGTATTTTACCTTCATAACCACCTCCATGATTAGCAGCTCTATAGCTTTAGTACACCTAAAGGAATAGTTTACTTTTATAGAATGTATATTTCATCTTTAACTTCTCTTTCATTTCCCTCCCTCCAATACCTTTCCCCACAGAACTTCCAAGCCTTTTTCTTCTCCTCCAGTTATCAAAATTGGGCTTCATCTTTGCAATTAACAAGGATGAGAGACACTGCCTGTTCATAAATCATCTGCCACACATTTTCAATTCAAGGTCTTTATGTGCTGAGTCACAGTTGCTCAATCTAAGATGCCACACCAGTATTCTGCTATTTCTTTTACTTATAAAACTAAAGAATGGCAAGAATGGGTGTTTTCCTAGTTCAAAGATGGGTAAAATAACCAGCTTATGCAAAAGGGCACAAGCTCCACTCTTTTGCCCAGGATCTCAGAGCCTGCTTGTAAAAGGGGACAAATTAGAAACCCTGAGGATGTACCCAGTTAACCCAGGGATTTGTACATTTTCAGCTAAAGCTAAGTGATATTTTAATTAGCATTGGTATAGCAATAGGACCACACAATCTAGAAACTCATTATACTATATATTTTCAGAAGACACAAGGCAAGGCAGCCCTTGCTCTGATGAGATCAGAGTTGAGGCAGACAAGCCAGGGCATCAATTGGGATCATGGCACAGGAGCTTCAGCATCTTGACTTGTGTTTGCACTGGGTTAGCAACAAAGGTGGGAACAGAAACCGATTCTCCCAGTTCCCAATCCATTTTCCCCCCTGCTAGACCCACATTTCCAGCCTGTGGTGTGGCACAGGCAGTGGAGGAGGAGGAGGCATAAATCCATCTCCACCTTAGGAGCTGTACCCCTGGAAGGTGTGGAGATTTGTGCAAGCATTTGAAGAATACAGGAGGTCAAGGAGCATAAGAAAAGTCCTGCCCTAGGCTACTGCACTTCACATCCATCCACATTTCTTGATAGTCTCAAGTCCATAATTTTATAGCCTGAGAATTTATGATTTCAAGAAGATTTTTGATTCATTTACATGTTAGTGGCATAAATCACTGCTATATCTATAAACAGATATATTTATATAACAAATATAATAAAAACACTGCTATATCTATATACAGATATATATTCCTTCTCCATTTCCTGGATATTTTTTTATTGCAGATATTCTTTCTGCAATAAACAAAACCACACATATTGTAAAGCTCTGTGCACAAGAAAAAAATTTTCTAACAGTTTGGGGTTTTTTTCCCTAATATTGTTAGATGTATTTTGATTTTCCTATTTAATAAAATGCTTTATGGACAGTGGCTCTGACAAAGGTGCTTCACCTGGTGGGCAGGTCCTGCTCCAAAACCTGCCTGGCCTCCTCTCAGGTGAGCTCCCCAGACATTGCTGGGACACAGCTGCCAACATGAAAATATTCTCCTTTTCCATATGCCATACCTGGCAATTTCAGGTGAGGAGGACTACAGTATTTTAGATTATTTGCTTCAGGCATTTTATTGCCAGTACAGTACAGCTCAGTTTTGAACTGAGCTCAGTCCTGAGGTTTTCATCTTTACTTCAAAAAAACCCCATATAAACAGAGTATTTTAGATTACTGAAGGCCAGCGCTATGGAGATCTGTATTGCCACAAAAGTCTTTATTACACAAATATTTGATGCTGAGAAAGAATGCATCTTTCATGAGGGCTCAAAAGGGAGAGCTCCAAAGACATTTTATCATGTATTTTTTGATCTGCCTAGATGAAAGCCCCAGCTATTATAGAGTACAAGTGAACATTAGGGCTGGTTCTGTTGTCTAGAATCCCACTGTGATTAGTGCTCCACAAGTTCCAAACATTTTGGTCCCTCACCAAAAGCTCATACGTGGGAAGGTAGCTGTGATACAAAGTATGTAATTAACTGGAGAAATTTACATTTTATTCAAATTGCTAATGAACAAAATATCAGACACAAGAATGGAAAGTACCAAACCAGTCTAAGACTAAGTCTGAAAGTATTTTAGATGTTGAATTAGGAGCTTTAATAAGAGCAGGCCCTGAATAGTTACTGACTGGATGGAAAAGCACAAATAATGGAAGTCATGGGAAAATGGTGCAGCTGGAACTTGTTTTCAACATTTCACATGTCTTTATAAATATTTAGCACATGACATGCATATGCCCTTTTCCTACTGCTTTGTGTCTCCTCTCACAGCAGTCAGACACTGCCTAAAACAGATTAGAACTTTGAAAAATCTTTATTAACAATTAGCCTCAAACACGAGAAATGTATCTGAATCTTGATTAACTGCACATGATCACTAATACAACCATTCATATTAATCATGATGTAGTCAATTATCGAGCAAAAGAACTAAAATGATGCTCAATCATAAGATGAGATGCAATGAAAAGAAGATCTTATTCTTTATCCTTTGCTTTAAATTTTTCAAAGACTTCCTTAGAAGTAAAGAATTTCTTTGCATGCTAACATGCACTTCTAAGTGCAGAAAGAGGTTTCAAAAGTGCGTCACAATTCTCAACAAATTCTTTCAACAGTGTAATGTTTGCAAAAAAATCAGAACACATGTTCATAATCTACTCAGGTAAACACAAGATGACTAAGGTTAATTTGATTTTTCTTCCCAATGTCATAATTAAAGTATGAATATCATTTAGACATCAGTAGATAAAAAGTATGTCAATGAAGGACAAGTAAAAATTCAAATTACTAAGGAGCAAAATTAAGTTAATTTCAGAGTGGAATGTTTGTAAGCAGTGTGTAATCAGTCTTCAGTTTAAATGACTCTTAATTAAATAATCTATCATTATATGCACTGGCAAATCGAGCCTAAACATGCACAAGTGCAAAGTCGAAAAGATCCAGCTCCAGTCTGCATTCATACACAAAGATATTTTAGTGCAATAACATTGGCCAAAGATATATTTTCATCTGGGGGAGTTTTTTGGGGGGAGCTGTTTAACAATTTTAAAAATCCCTAACGGCATGAAACTCAGCTGAACAACCCTCTGCATGTTTCACTGGGTGTAACAAGGGTCAAATTCAAGCCTGAGGTACAAACCTTAAGATTCTGATGACACCCGTGAGTGTCATGCGTTGCCATTCGAGCACGGTCTGTCCGTGAACAAACACGAACCTACAACGAGACGTTCCCCGGTGCTGTCTGAGGAGTCTGCTGCTCACTTGTCACTTGGGCACACACCCATGCCCAATTTTCTTTTCAGCAGGCAGCATTATCCCCTGTACCCCCGCTGCTTTGAGGCAGTAACTCATTTCAAGGATGATAACGAGAATAATAGCATGGCAGTCCCCAAGAGAGCGCGTTCGGCCGCCGTCCGCGGCGCTGAGCAAACGCCGTCACCCGGGGTATTGTGCCTAAGCCTGGCCCTGCTTCTGGAACAGCATCAGCACAAGACAACCAGTCTGGCAGGACTGACAGACGTTGCCTTCAA
Organism: Pycnonotus jocosus; assembly: GCA_013400435.1. Classification (NCBI taxonomy): domain Eukaryota; kingdom Metazoa; phylum Chordata; class Aves; order Passeriformes; family Pycnonotidae; genus Pycnonotus; species Pycnonotus jocosus. The sequence continues at coordinate 257,947 of VWYP01007836.1, read as the reverse complement.
ATCAAACATCACCTCCACCTCAGAACGTGCCTGCAGGTGCTTCCTTTGCAGGATTTGCTGAGGGGAGGGAGGGTGTGGATAAGGCACCAAAAGCCACCTCTCCCCTGGGAACCACTTGCAGAAGAGGTGCAGGTTTGAGTGGCTGTGACTTCCAGGGAGAACTGTGCTCCAAAAGGCTGCTGCTTTTGAAAACCACACAGTCTGAAAAAATCATTTAGACCCTTCTTGAAAATTGTAGCCCTGCCACAGAATTCAAGTGCCTTTGATACTTAAAGCTGTAAACTAATAAGAAGGGAAGCACATGGGTTTAGACCAGGACAAAACTTTTGCAATTTCATGCACTGAAACCTGCCCAGAGTTACCACTGCAATTCTGAAGAAGTGCATCCAGTTCTGATTAAAACAGAGACTGAGGTTAAACATGAAAATTTTTAGGCTATTTCCTTAGTCCCAACTTTTCTAGGTCATAGTAATATATGAGTAGAAAGTGAATTAACCCAGCACTGTCCCATTGGACTGTTTATTCAATTCATAACACTGTAGCATTCTCCTGGCTGAGCATCCACATCTCATGCCAGGTCTGACCTGCTCCACTGAGGAACTGAGCAAGACAATTCTAAAGACTTATTGTGAAAGCCTAAATTCCCACAAACCCAGCTACCTGACCTAGCTGATGCTAAGCTGATGTGAAATTTGCAGAAAAGAAAAAACCCCAACAATTGTCACACCTCATTCCAGGGAGTGCTCCTGCCTCCAGTTTACTTCCACAGAGTGAAACCCAAGTCAAGAGCTGCCACGACTAACTAAGGACATCAGTTTGTCTCTAATACTCCACCAGGATGAACATGAGGCATATCCAAAGGTGGTTGGAGGCAGCAGCTCTGCACATGAGCCCTCAGCTGCTGGTTCCCCAGCTTTGGGAACCTATCACTGCCTTTGATCAAGGAGGAAACCTCAGCTCTGCAATCTTGCATTCAGGCTTGCTACGGTTTTAACCTGCTGCAATTAGCATCACTCAGTGCTGATGCTGATAACAGAATTGCCTCTGTGGTGGAGGCAGATCCATCCTCCTTGAAGGAGTGAGATCAGGAATGGATCCCCATGACAGCCACACATCACTGCCAGAGCAATTTGACTTCGTAGAATCATGCTCTGTAGTGTGCCACTTTTATCTTCGCAGTCATTTTCGTCCCGACTTTACTACACTGCACAAAAGTTGGAAGTAGGAATGCACACAGAGATCTCTAAGATGGGCTGCATTGATATTTTCGAGGTGCTCATGGTGCTAAACTGCATGAAAACAGATGTTTATAGCAGCCTTGACATCGATCTTATGCTGGTAAATTATGCTAGAGGTAAGAAATTGACTTACACTCAGATGTAATGCATTGATATCAATCTCCTTTTTTTTTTTTTTTTTTTCTTTTTCCTCTATCATTTGGCAAAAGGAAGAAGAGAATCTTAATCATTACTGCTGGGTGGACTTCAGAACTGATTGCTAGAAACATTAAAAAAAAATCCCTCTTAGCTCAGAAAAAAAAGTCACAGGAGAAAAAATACTGCCAAAAGTTTATGTCAGCAAGTTAAAAGAGGCAAGACCATATCACCACTAATCCATATATAAAAAACTAGTCAATTTTATGAATACTGACATCCTCATCTTCAGCAAGAGCAAACATTTACAGCCTGAAAACAAACATTCAGGGAGCATCCAACCTGGCCTTTCTGAACAGCAAACACTTAACTCAAGGTGAAACTGCACCCCAGACACGCCCAAACCCAGGCTGTGCTTCATTCCCTTGGGCTGAGAGGAGAACTGAGGCTGAGAGGAGAAAGTCTGGGAAGCCTGGAGAAGATGCATTGTCCTAAGAAAAGCCACAAGGGAAGAAATGGGTCTTCATAGCAGCAAAGCACGAAGTAACCAACAGAACTGTGGCACTTGCTGCCTTCTTCCTCTGCAGCTGCACAACAGCATTTCTTCAAGGAAAGAAACATGGAGAAGGAGCATTACAGGGTGGGATTTGCAGTTTTAACGTGTTTCAAACTATTCCTTCCTTATTAGGAATCTCATCAGCTAATTGTTCCAGTGCCTGGAAAAAGTCCTGGCTTTTTCTGACAAAAGTGAGCTGCTGCTATAACCAGCACTCAACACAGAGTGCCCAAGGACTTTTCCTCCTCCTCCCCAGCACGGAGCAGCCCTGTGGGCCAACTGTTCCATCATGAGTGTGTTACAGTGACAGCTGCCCTCCTCTTCATCTCCTTCCAGCAGGGAAGCCAAGGCAAGACGAAAAGGAGCTGCAGCATCTTGGCAAGGGCCTTATTAGGCAAACAAACTCACATTAACCTTTTATATGAAACATCCACTGTGTTGCAGGCAACTTTGACAGGGTTTTAGGAGCTGTGGTGATTCCCTGCAAGATATCATCTCCACTGAACAATGGAATCTGCTCATCCAGCCCCCTGCCAGCAGGGATAACATCTGCTCTCTTCACATGGCTGCATCTTCTCCTTGCAGTTGCATCCCTCTGCGTGGTCTCTCCCTCATCTGAATATTCCCTGCTTTTCCAGGCCTCCTCCAACTGCAGGTCTCCAATTCCCTCAGCTCATCACTGGCTCAGACTGGGTGCCAGTGACCTCAGGGGACTGGGAACAGGGAGAAGGAGGCAGGAAACCTGTGGGAAGGTGAGCAGTAGGGAGCTCCTTCGACCAGGACACTGGGTTTCTTCAGGAATTCAAGGCCTTGGAACAGCACAGTGCAAGTGCCATAGCAATATTTCTTCTTCTGGATAGAGACTCTCCCCCTAGGAGATTCCACATTTATGGGAGCATGTTAATTATTCATTCAGATGCTTTTTAGCTCCACTTTGTTGCTGTTAAACCAGGAACAGAACCACATAACTGAGCAATTTACCAGGCACTTAATTGAGCTCCAGACCTGGAGCAGTGCTGTCTGCAGCTCAGTCTCATGACTTCATTCCTGCAAGGGTTGAGAGAGAAACCACAGGAAACTACAAAGATGATATAATGTGTCTTGGTGAGCATTTTTGAAGTACACCACTTTAGGAAAAGCAAGCCTTAGGAGTATTATTGAATCTTCTAATGATGCAACTTATGGTTTTAGCCAAAATTCCTTTTTTTTCCTCCCTCCTGCACCAAAAAGTTATGACCCTTTCTTTCACAGGATGAACAATGGTTGCTGACTATGACATGATACAAAGGTGGCAGCTCTTAAACCAATCACAAAGATTCACCTAAAAAAAGGAACTCAGCAGCAAAGTGCTGTCACTGGCACTACTCCCAATCAATCTCGAGGATACATCCAAGGTGGAATTTATGGTCCATAAAACCAATCCATAACTCTAACTTGGTTTGATTTCAGCACAGTATCTTAAATCAAATTTATGTAGCTTAAATGAAAGTGGCTAGTGGCTGCATATAGCCAGCCTTCCTTCCTTCCTTCCTTCCTTCCTTCCTTCCCTGACACAGCTTGGATTGGTAATTTTGGGGTGTGCTATTTTGCAAGCCATGAAAAGCAGGGAGTTGAAAAGAGGTGGAAATGCAAGCCAGTCATGTTGGCTTTTCACAGTAGTTTAAGTGAAAGTATTTTTATCAATTAATGTCAAGAAACTTTTATATTTCTTTTTTCACACTAGAGACCATCGATAAACTCCACTCCAAGGGAGAAAAAAAGGAAGAAGAAGCCTCTCCCTACAGCTTGCTATAAGAACAAGCCCTGCCTTTCCCCTCCCTGAGCATAGGCAGGGAATCAGTCCTCGGCCATTGGGTGAGATCTTTGTGACAGGGAGTTTGCATAGCAGCTACTTGAGTTGCTCTGCACCAGACACACTTTGATCTTCACCATCAAAACACATTCTCATTTTGAACATTTGCATCCCTGCCATGCAAACAGGCTGTGCTTACAGGACTATGCAAAAACATCCCTGAGGATTGGAAAGGAGTTTCTAGGACTTGAGAGAAGTAACAGCAAGAAAAGCCCAAGAAGGAACAAAAACTCTTTTTATTAAACAATTTATTGTGTTACTCTGCACTGTGTTACTCTGCACTCCCACCTGAGGAAAAGGCTAGATATCCATTCATAGGCCCAGAAGTGAATTAGATACAACTTGGCCTCTTGCCAACAGAAATCATATAGAATGTTCCACAATTAACTGCTAACTTCTGATTTTAACAGGGTGGTTGTGAAGGGGGGAAAAAATTATCTTTCCCTAACTGTGTGCTTGTTTTCAATATGAACAAAACCAGAACTTTGCTATGGAGTCATTAAGTTGTATATTTGAACTACTTGATAGAGATATATACACCTTATTGCTTTTATTTCTTAAAAAGCTGCAATTTGAAATTTCTCAGGCCATAGGAAAGTTGAAATAAATTACTGTTTGTAGAGCACTCTTAGGTCTTCACATGAAAAGCTTAATATGTGTATAACATCTGCCAGAACAGCTGTACCATGAGTTAAATGCCATGGTTTAACCAATATTATTTCACCCAGTGCCCCATCCAAAGCATTCAGTATTCAGAGCTACATTGACTCTGTGCTCAGAACAAAGTGCAGGATGCATTTCCTTTCCCATACTGGCATTAATAACCTGAGATTTTAGGGTTCCACTTCAACAACAAGGTACTCAAAGCCACATCTCTCTGTGGACACAAGATGCCAAAAAGTCAAAAGGCTTTGTTTGCATTGATGCTTCGCAAGAAATGTTCATTCTTCCGAGACCTTGGGAAGGGGAGCAGTTCTGTTCTGTTTCACATCTTTTTCACTGGAGAAAAAAAAAAAAAAAAAGATGCTTGAAGGATCCCTCTAACACTGTGCTGCCAGTAAATGTGGGTTTTTTCCAATTTGTCCATGCCCAGCTGCTGTGCTACAACTCCTCCCAGGCTGGCATCCTGCTCAGTCAGGGCAGCTCCAAGCACCTCCTCCAGGACACTGGGATGGGGCCAGCCTGCCACAAGGAACAGGAGCACAGGACAGCTTCTGGTGCTCCCTGAAGGCCTGGGAGAAGGGAAAGATCAGGATGCTTCCTGGAGGACCTGGTGTGGGCACAGCTTCAGCAGGAAGGGTGGAGGGCACTGCCACCCAGGAGCAGCCCATAGCACAAAGATGAAGGAGCTCCAGAAGGAGGTGGGAGCAGTGGGATTGGATCCCCTCAGGCAAAGGAGGGCCCTAAACCTGGGTAACCTGCTTTCTGGATGAGACTTCAAAGCTGGGACTGCTGCTGCTCTCCCACTCACACGCCCTGAGGTGTGGTTTTACACACACCCCTCACGCTGGGCTCCCTGGTGGCTCTTCCCAAGGGCTGTGCACAGGGGCTGGTCCCTGGGGTGGGCTCTTTCCCCAGCTCCAGGTGCCCTCAACACTCTACTGCAGACCCCCTGAATTCTGCAACTCACCCTTCTGTGTGCCTCAGGACCCTTCTAATAAAAGGAAATGGCTCTTTGCTCAACTAACAAGGTTTTCTGAAGATAAAACACCTTCAAGGCTGTCACAGCACGAAACCAGACAATACTCCTAGGACTGCTGGATTGAGAGACAACAAATGCCTCACATGGCACCTTCAAACCACTCTGGCTCTGAGCAGAGGTGCCAGAAGAGAGCTGCCCTCATGCCAGAGGGAACCTTGGGGCTGCCATCCTTGCCCACAGAGTTAATTCCATCAAGTCTTATGAGGGGGAGAAGAAAAGCAGCTCTCAGGTTACCGGGAGGTTGCTGGGAGCACCTCTGAGGGCATCGAATTGCACAGGCTGATTATTCTCTGTGCCAATGTGCTTTGCTGAATGCAAAATTGAGACAGCTAATTAGTGTAAGTTCAGTTTACATTAGCCACCATCTATTTAAGTGATATGAGTGCAATAAAGCCCACAAAATATTTAGGATAAGGAAGTGTTCTGCTTACAGCAGAAGAGCTTTCCTTTGGATAGACTGCATTTCTTTTCTCCAATTTGTTTGGAAAAAGTCTGGCTAAGGGTTAAGTACCACTAATGGACTCAGAGCTTATCCTTTAGCTCTGCTTAGCAGCCACAATAAAATATAGGTATTATGAGATATTACTTTCTATTTTTTTAATATTTTAAAAATTTCAGGAATATATTTCACTCACTGAACTTCTCCTAATTTAGTAACACCATCAAATCTACTTACCTGCTCTAATAATTATTGGTACCAATCTGTTCCCACTGAAGTCAACAGCAAAATTGTTGTTACTGAGTACAGGTTCAGGCCCACATGAATATCACAAAACAAAAAAGTCATTTTGAACAAGATATGTCTCAATCTCAATAGAAACCAATCTCTGTCAGTAGATCCTGTCAAGGATTTGTATACTGGAAATCAAAAGGGGGGGGGTTATTCCTTTGTAGTACTCTTTTATTAATGCCCATAAACAAACATATTAACAGGCTCAAAAGATTTATTACTCAGTCTGAATGACACAGTCATGTAGATGAACTCTCTAGCAAGCTTCTTTCTTGCTATACTTAAAAGATTAGTGACAAAGGGGAAAGCACAAAATTTGAATTGCAAGAGCTTAGTGTGTTTCTCCAGTTGACAAAGGAAAGAGGATGAATCCCTTTGCTCCCACCCAGAGAACAGATATTTCATTGTTCCTCTGCTTGGTAACTGTCCACAACTTGTCTGAATACCTTTCATTTGGAAATGGCCAGGAACTGAAATCTTACCATCTGACATGGCAGAAGGACAAGATGATTCTGAATAGAGGAGCAAGGGAAAGGATTTTAAACAGACAACCATCCTTTCAACTCCTACAATGGGGCAGGTACAGAGGCAGAAATGTCCTGCCCAGGACACTGAGCTGACATTCAGATCCTGGAACAATCTGTCTAATAAAGCAGCAGTGTAATGAAGATCAGCTTCCAGCAGTTAGAATTCACAAACAGAGTAGTACAGATCTGCTTGAAAGAATTACTTCTAGAAGAGATCCAAAGCGTTGGCAGTTTATTCCCTCCTCCATTTCCAGCTTAAAACCTTACAAAACTGAGAGCTTGAAATAACTCTCATTCAGAGATCAATGTTTTGCCACAGTGTGCCTGATTTTATCTTGCTTTCAGACTGCTTTGATCAATTATATCATTGAGTATTAATCACAAAGCCTTTCAGATATTACACACCCAGATTTCCTGCACCTACTTTTCCAGATCAGGACAAATCCTCTGTGAGGGTTTCCAAAATACAGAACAAGTCTTTCAAATCAGTCCTAGGCAAAACTGAAGCCTTCTACACCAAAACTCTCTCCTGAACCTGGAGGATGTATTTCATTGAATTTACATCATTGTCACAAAAATGGTTGTTTGCTGTGCTTCAGAAGTCACTGACACAAATACAGTGACATGCAGTATTTAAAATCCATTTGTATCTCCTGCCTACAGCCATATTTTTCATCTATTCAAAGCTGCTTGCACCAACAAGACAAACCTGGTAAAGAGAAGTAGTGGATACAAGAAGTTGAAGAAATGGAATCATAATAGAGTATCTTGATTGAGCAAGACATTGTGAAATGGAAAACAGGAAAAACAGAATGAAGAACAGAGATGAGTGGCTGCTGAGATAATTTAAGAGCAGCAGGCAGTGTCCCAGATTCCTGACTGGATCCATACATTTCCCCCCATTACTCACTCTGCATATGGCTATTAAAAAATACAACAGAAATTACTTCATTGCACTGAATAAACCCCTTCACACTCTGGAACTGGATATCTTCCCACAAAATAATTTCCAAGCCTTTAAAAAAAAAAGAAAAAACCAAAACCCCACCTTTCTTGTGAGTGTCTTCATCTGCAGCACTAGCAGGTATGTGAAATCAATGTTCACACAATTAAAGTACTCTGTAATAAGGGATTTTAAAAATTGAAGGAAAAATATCAGATGCATGGTACAGTCTCAGACGGAAAAAAGTGCCACTCTTCAGGTGTGTCATTTGTCAGCTCCCCAAAAAAGGAGAAAAAGAAATACTGGTCAGAATCCAGGAAATCCAGGAAAAACCTTCTCCAAGAGCAAGCCCAGATTTCAGGCCAAGACTCCTAAAACCTCCCAAGATGATTTCATTCAGTGCTGCTCAGAACTCTGATGCTGCAGCAACCAGTAGACAGCAAAAGTCCCCTTTTCACCTTGAGTGTAAGAAAAAATGTGTATATTGGAATAATTTCTTGTACATTTCTTTGATGTTAGGAAAAAAAATGATTGCTAACATTTTGGCCTGGAACTTCTGCAGATTCTGGAAATAAGCAGGTGACAAATGGCTTTAACTGTAATGAAAGAAACTGGGAAAAAACCAAAAGGGATGAATAAAAGAGAATGCCAAGTAACGTGCGAAATAAATCAAAGTCCTGTTATATGCAGGACACAACTGCAAATTCTGAAACATTAATTCTGCTAATTTTGCCAGTTCTGACAAAAATATTCCATTTGAAATACAAAACACAAAAAGAACCCCAGCCTGGCAAACTGCTAAGGGGTGAGGGTTTTTTGAGGGATTTCTTTAAACAACTTTCTAATAATTTTTGAGCAAGAAATTGTTTTTACAGCAGAGGACAGCTCCTTTTAACCCTTTCAGCGCAGTGAAATGCACAATATTACAGTCTGATGAAAGAGGTCTTTGTCAGGCCACAGTATGTGCGTTGTTCTTCTGCTGCCCTGATTATTGCAATTATTACAAAGGATGCACTTTGCATCCAGGCAAGGAACGTGGCACTGGTGGCCTTGGTGGTGGCAAGGATCACGTAGATGGAGTCTGCTCCAGCTGCTCCATTGTGGCAAACCCTTGGCTGAGGTTAAATGGAAACAGCAACGGAGATGTCACAATCAGGGATGTTATGAGGCTCATGGCTGTGTGAAATGAAGCAGGAAATCAATTCACTCATTTCAGTTGTTGTGAGATGTTTTCACAGACTGGTCCCGAGCATTTGGCTCAAGGCCTGCAAGGGTGAAGGTTTTCCTTAAGTATAAATATTCTTTGGATGTCAACAACTGTAAAGATTGGTCAGCTTTCATTTGTTTATTGATCAGCTCCTGAGAAATAGTGACAAAAGTAGAAATAGTGGCTGGTTTTGATATTTTATTCTTACTGATTCTGTGTGAAACAAAGCCTGTGAATCTGGAGGAACATGGAAAAGGCCAATAAGCAAGAACACCAAGAAACACCTCAAATACAGAAAATGAGAGAATGCAAACAGCCTTTTCTACTCCGGCCTGAAATTTTTCATCCACTTTTGCTGAATTTGCTGTTCTCTCGTATATGACTCAAATACAAACAGCAATAGGTGCAATACAGAAGTTGAAAGCACCACAAACAACTGGTAACAAACAAGCTGGGAAATGTTTGGTTTCAGTGAAACGTGACCAGGCTCTGGCTGCCTCTTCTGAATGATTTGTATTGTTGGATGGTTCTGGCATTTTAATATTGCTCAACAAAGCATTAAATGGCACACATGAACACAAAGATGCAACAAAAGCTCAGCGTGAAACAGGAAATTTTGAATTACGGACACATAATTGACTGTATAATTTATACATCATTTTTACACGCTAAAGAACCCTCTTTAATGCATGTAGGAGATGCTCAAGATAAGAATGGTGTTTGCAGCAACTTCACTAGCAGGTTAAGAGTTCATTAGCACACTGAATGGCATTTTAATTGCAATATTTGCTGAAATTGGTGGAGTTGTGGTGACTGAGTCTATAGACAATTTCCTGCAGTTGGTGCCCCATTTTTTAGCAGATGCAAAGAAGGGATGGCCACTCAGAGAGGAGTGAAAGCCCTGCACTGTCAGGAGGACCAGGACTAACCCAAGGGAATGAATGTCATGTTTGTTGTAGAGCAGTGAGCATTTAATAAACAGCAGTATGAAGGTATGAAGTACTTGTTGGCCACCTCAGGAAGGCCACTGCATTGTCACAGTTGATCACCCACAAGCAAAGATTAGTCTAAAAGCATATTCAGACTCTAGTCAACAATTCTCTAGCAGAATAACACATTCTCTTCAACTTTGTGGGTTTCACATTGTGTAATTTAAGCAACCAAGTGCTGAAGGGAAGTTATGGCACATCTTTGCATGCAGATCAGCAGTGAACTGGCACAGAAATTCTGCCCATTGTAACAAGAGATTACTGTCGGTAGCCCTCGTCACTTAGCAGCAGGGATTGGAAGAGATAGGAAAGAAAATCTCTGCCACAAATGCTTCAAAACCAGGCAAAAATCATGAACTAATACTAAGATAAAGCAACAGGTCTTACAGGATTCATCTTTCCTAGTGTAGGCTGTGGAAGAGACCAGTATCAAGCCCAGTCATTTTGAATGACAGAATGATGATGAACTGATAACTTTTCATGCAGCTGTTTTCAGTCTTTCACATTTGAGAGTGTTCTCTTGGTAACACTGCAAACAGCAACTGTGCAATGTCCTACCCATGGTTCTGCAATAGCCAAAGGCCTGCAGCCCTGTCACTGAGGAAGAGCTAGGAGAATTAACTTAGGAGCAGAATTTTATAATGGAAAAAACCCCATATCTGTATTTTTTTTAAAAGTGCTTCTACTCGAAACCTGCCTCTGTCCAGCATTGCTAACCTGTGAAGCCAATCCCACCACCATTGCCTGTGTTTGCTTGTGGGGGCAGAACTGCAGTAAAAACAGCATCAGCTGTTCTCAGCTCTCCTCAGCACATCCCAGCAGATTCTGCCAGTGCCAGATCCTTCTTCTCCTTTTTGTTACTGGAAGGGTGGCACAGAGAGGTGCCCAGGGTCACTCTTTGCCCAGCACCTCAGGCTGCCCTAGAAGGGACAGACCCCTCTTGCCTCCTGCCTGAGACCCAGCTGAGAATCAAAAAATGCCCAAGATGGGTTTCCTTTGGTGAGTCCTCCCCCGGATGCATCTTCTCACAATATCTGAGGATCTGCAAAACAAAACACTCTGCAGGCAGCACGTGGGAGTGGGGCAGGGTTGAGCTTTTATCGCTCTGACAGATCGCGAATGCCACGGTGGTGATGAACCAACAACCCACTCGAGGAGATTGCTTTTGGGATATCCAGGATCTGCCACTCCTCCTGCAGTGAACACCACCCAGCCAACAAGCTCTGCACCTTTCTCTAAAGCAGAAACAAGGAATGCAAGCACTTTTGTTTGCTGGGTTGCCATAGCTGCTGTGCCAGTGTCTCTTGATCCTTCTGGATGCTGCTTTGCACTCAGGCAGTAAACAAAGATCCAAGTTCAACAATATCGACACTACTAAAAAGACCAGACTTGAAACTACAGTAATAGCCAAAACTGAAAGGAACAAGTGAACTGTTTGAGAATTGACTCATCCCTCAGGATGTCTGACTGAAAGAGAAGGATTGTCTAATTTACAAAGTTTTTCTTCTCATGTTGTGTTTCCTCTACTATAATTTTAAAATTATCTGAAGTGGTGTCAGAGGTCATGCATCAGGTCTCTAATCAGATAAAATTCACAGCACAACGATTTGAGTGCTTAGCTTGATTTAACTAGCAGAGAATGGGACTGCTGTGGACAGAGAGGACTTCTTGATATAAAGAGATGGAGTTTTCATAGACACTCCATAATTAGTCTTCATGTTTATTTATATTTAAAATTAAGGCCGGGGTCTGCTTTTCCTATCTTAATTTAAAACACTCCAGAATTATATTGTTATGATTTTATCTTCACTGGAATTAACTCAAAACACTTGATCAGGAGAATCACCACCTATTTTCTATGTTTTTGCGTGAGTTATGTAAATGAAATATTTGCTCTTGGAGAAGTATAATGAATAATATATTAAATATCAAAGAGCTCCATTTCTGGAAAGATATTTAAGCAGATGAACTACTTGGAGCAAAGACAACAAATCAATCATAAGCTTTGCATGCAAGCAGGACAATTTATACATATATATAGCCATGCTTTAAACACCAGTCAAAATTCTACAGTCCTTATGCAGGCAAGACTGCCTCCAAAATCTTGAACTGGAAATACAGCATCTGGCCAGAGAATATTTTCCACAGAATAATCACTACATTTATTTTGATGTGAGAAAGAACAAACTGAAGTTGGTAACTCTTCCCTAAAATTAATGGAATTTTTTTTTCCAAAACACACAAGCAAGCATGGAGATGAAAATTTTTTTCCAAGCCTTCTCACTCTGAACATAATATTCTGCAAACAAAATCAAACCAGGATCTTAGCTGCATTATGATATTTTCTAATACTGCTAGCATGGGTTTATTAAAATCAAACTGCTGAAAAAACTCCTTCATTTCCCATGCTCATTCATTACTTTTGTCCTTTACTTAGTTAAGACAATGAAACAAGTGTTTTCCTTTTTCTACTCCCACCTTCCAGATCAAGGACCCAAAGCGCCTTGAGCTTTTGAGATATTTTACAGGTTTTGAGAGGTATTTTACAAAAACCAATTTTTTTCTGGCTTCATTAGAAACTTACGAAAAACACTGCCAGCACTAGGAGGGCAAATAACAAACTAACACACTGCATCCCAAATACGCAAAATTACTCTGATTCACAGCAGCATTTTCATTATTCGTTTTATTTAAGATACTATTTCATTCTTTGGCAGTATTTTTGATGCTCAAAGTTAATTAAAGGGATTCAACGATGCCAGAGCCTGGCTTGCAACAGGTAGGGTCCAACACTCTCGTGTGTACACGCCTGTCAGCAGACAAGAGAGCAATCAGTTTTTCCAGGCTAACATTCCTGGTTTCACCTCTCCATCCTCTGGTGTTGGAGTTGGCCAACACTAAACCTAAGGCCATAGGAAATCCCTTATAGTTGTGGTGAGTAGCAAAGGTTCATGGGAGTCTGCATGTTAATGAAGCTGTTCCATATAAGGTTGTGCTTCTATCATTGGTCCATTATGTTGTACAAATACGGTTATGATGCCAGTTCGAGTTTCTGATTGGCCCCTTACCCTCAGACCTACCCTATAAATTATCATGTTTTCCTCACTTGTGGGTCTTTGGCTGGTTACCCTTCCAGAGTTTGGCTGGGTACTCTGTACAGTTTTGGGGCACTGTCCCCATTTTCTTTTATCTTTTATCAAAGTGTTCTTTTTCTAGTACCAACTATCGTTCCTGCTCCTAATTATTTTCTTGCCATCCTCTGCCCTTAAGTCAGGGGACCTGAAGGTTTGTGGCGGCCACCCTCACTGCGACACTCTGGCTGCTGGGACTCCTCCCAGGGTGGCCAGCCAGGGTTTCCTAAGAGAGCCCAGGCACAAAGGGGAAAGCAGAAAAGCTCCATCAGGTCATTAGGGACGCGCCGAGGAGCTTCCACGCCTTCCTTTGCCTTTTGTTGCCCTAAAAGCCGAGTAAGGAGGGGACAAAGCCCCGGGGGCAGAAGGCCGGTGACATTATTCTGTAAGTGGCCACCTAAGGAGCTTAAAGAGCGGCCCAGAGCAGCGCCCCACTGTGAGCCAGCTGCAAAGCCCTCCTGCTCCCCGTGCCACACTCCTGTTTCTACAGACTTGGAGATCAATAGAGTGCCTGATAATTCCCCTTCAGCTCACTCCTTTCTACAAACATTCAAGCAAAAGTAAACTTTGGGGCTAACATCATTTATTGCCTCATCCTAACTGCTCTGTAGTAATTGAAAGGATTACAATTACAGAACGGCTCTGTAAGGCATTGAAAGGATTCCTGTCCATAAACGTACAATGATGACTGGGTAAGTTACAGTTCCTCTGCAAGTGGCATCCTCCAAACTTATTCTTGAATTATTAAGAAATATAGCTTGGCCGTAATACATAAACCATTAAAAAAATTGCCCTCAAACATGCAGAAGAAAAATACAGGGTTTGCTTTTAAGCTCCAGCTGCTGAGAGCTCCAGTCTTCAAAAATAATGCAAATAGAAGGAACCTGCATTTGTAACCAGATCTGTTGAAGCAATTCATCCCTTGAGTTCAACCACAACATCTTTTTACTTATTTGCCTTTTAAGAGTGATCTTCACAGCCTTCCGAGTCAATCCAGTTAGACTTAAAGGACTGACAGCTCTTCTTCAAGGCCTTCAACAGAGCAAATTCAACTTGTCAGATTTAGGAGCTTCTGAAATCAGCTCTTGCAATATCTTCAGGTGTTTCTGAGACACTTAATACCACATGTCACTTCATAATCTGGATTTTCAAGCAGCTACTTAAAAGAAAAGCTGTTTTGGTTCAGTTTGATACTGCAAGCCTGGCTTTAACAGCAGAAACCAGAATTGTGACAACAATGATTTATTCCTTTTTCATTAAGTCAAAACTGCACAGTAAAAGCATGTGTAAAAGCCCAGTTTCAGTCAGATGGAAAACACCAACTGCTTAATTCCTTATAAATAGAAAGAGAATGGAAAGCAACTAGGACCTCTGCAAAGTTTTCTCCCCAGTCCTACAGCAGCTGATTTATTTGGAGCAATTCAGCTCAAGATCATCGATTGGATACGTCACTGACTCAGGTAAGGATGTGAAGGAAACGTCATTTTACCTTTCTAATATTTCTGATAACAAGGAAAGGGCAGCAAACAATTTTGTTCCTTGGAGGCAAAGCACCCTCTTGTTGAAGCTTTGGAAACATCTTCCACAGCTTCTAGTTGAAAGCATTTCAACCATGCTGCCGTGCAAGAGAGATCCCTGCACATTGTGGAAGGAACAGGAGATGAAAGCAGTGTGATTCCAACTAACACCAGAGCACCTGACATCCAACAGCCTTTGAAGATCAAATGTCAGACGCTGTGGAAACACAGCAAACAAAAATACAGACAATTAGTAACCTGCAATTCTTCAGGCTCCTTCAGAATATCAGACAACTAAAGCAGCATTGGGGCTGAACAAGTGCACTTTGCTATTTCTTTTTTTTTTTTTTTTCCAGAACACTGACATCCCTTGTGGATGTTCAATATTCCTACCTTGGTCCAGACAGCTCTGTTGCTGAAGTCTGCAGACTTTCTAAGAGCACATCATGACTCCTAACACATAAAACACTATTCCAGAACACTTAAGGAAATGTACTGTGCCACTTGTGTCTACAAACATGTAGCTCCTTTCAATTAGGAATGCTGCATCCATCTTTGCTGCAGTAATAATTAGAATGTCATTAGTAACAATTAGAAGGTCACTAGTCATGATATCAGGTGTGACGAAACACTTCAGATCTTTGGTATTCTCATTTTTTGTGCTTAGCTATACAAGTCAAAGGACCTGAGGTCTGCTAAGAGCCTTTGTAGAAGGTTTAAGGGGATTATATTAATATGTAAGCACTACCTCTGCTATAACTCCACACAAAAGCATATTAGTAATTTATGTGGTACCTAAGTTCTTCCCTTCATTGGAAACAAGCACTGACAAAGCTATGATGGAGTGAGAAGCACCTCTACTAGAGCCATAGCAGCTGTGTTTCACCAATCTACCTACAAAGCCTTTAAATGTTTAGTTCTCTTTCAGATGGCTTTTTACAAAGTGACAGCCTTTTCCAGATATTTTGCTCTCCTCGGTGTTGAAGCAAAACATCCTGATAAGAAGGGCAGTGTGGAAACCCAGAGATGTCAACACCATAAAGTATCAAACCCCAGGGCTCCAAGAACAGTAAAATTCTTTCCCACTTAGGAGAAAACAAGTTTTGTGTCTGCCTTGCCTGTCCCTTCCCCCTACTCCAACTCCACTAATAACAAAGCATAAAATTATTTACATGTAAATAGCTGGAGCAAGAACAGCTTCAGGCAACATGGGGAATATTCAACTGGCAGCACTGGTCAGGAGAAGAAGGGGTTATTATTCTCTATGCAGTATTCAATATCTGTCTTATAAAATAAGAATTGTATGCATAATGATTTGTTACATGTATTGAGTACTGGTTTTCTGTACTCACAGCAGCTTCACATAATGCACCTAAGCAGCAGCAATGAAACCACCAACAACTTGCAGCTGTGGTGTCCTCCAAGGCATAACGAGATGAGATTAAGTCTGATTCAAACTGATGCCTTGGGAAGGCTGACCTGAAACAGGGACTGGACAGAGCTAGAGAATAAAGTAGGGATTTATTGAAAAGCCTTTAGGGTACACCTTGGGCAGGACAAGAGCCTGGCCAGGGCTACACCCAAGGTGGACCCAAAATGGTCACAAAATGGCTGGCTGCCCATGAGGTCTTACATTTTTATAAGTTTTGGTCCATTTGCATATTGGGGTTTAATTGTCCAATTACAGCTTCAGGCTGTGAAGGCTCATCTTTCTCTTTCCTCCCTTCACTCCACTGTTTGTGCTTTTGGGGCTGAAAGTTGTCCTTGGTCTCCATCAGGAAAAGGATTTGTTTACCTGCTCTGTGAAGAGATCTTACCACCAACACCTAATATGATCCTCAGAACTGCACCCCTAGGCAGCACAGAATCTGAAATATATGAAAGCTAAAATTTAAGGCATCACTATACACTTTTATTTGAGTTTGGTGTCAAATGACTCAGCTTTGAAAGGCTGCTCCTGCTCCTCCCCCTGCTCCAGCAAACAGCAATATTAGTCACTAAATAAGGACGGAATCACCCTCCATTTGTAGCTTAAATTCTGCTTTTAAGTAGAGCCTCAGCAAGGAACGAATTTCCTTGTGTGGAAGAGAGAGACAGGCACAGAAGGCAATGGTGGCTGAGCAGGGGGAGCATTCCAGCCCTGCTCCTCTGGCCCAGCTTGCCCAGGGACTGGGGGAAGCGCATACCGGCGGGTCCAATGCGCTTACGCAAGAGCCGGAGGAATTCCGTTCATCTTTCCTTTTCCCCCGCGTTTCTCTGCCCCACTCAAAAACATCAGCCTGCCTGCACAAGTTCAGTCCTGTTGTCTCTTTACAGCAAGCTGGAAATCTGAAAGGGGTGGCAGGGGAAATCAAATTTAGGATGCTGTTTCTCAGCTCTTTTTATACGACCAGTTCTGCAGGTCATTCCACCGAAGTGGAGGTGGGTTCTGTGGTGGGCGTTTTTATGCAGCCACAGGGATTTTTAAAATCTGGAAATAAGTTGGACTCACTCCTGTGATGACTTGGGAAAGGTTAAAATGCATGCTTTACAATAATATTCCTGACGGAAAAGGTGTTACATTTCCTTAAAAACCAGATGTAAAACATGCCTAACCCTGTAGGGTCAACAAATGGGAAACCATGAACCAATAAAAATAGGTCTGAAAACCAGAAGTTTATCAGTTTAATTTCTATTGGGTTTCAAAGACTTTTCTAAAATATATCTAACTGGAATAATTTTCAGATATGGTTAGAGTAGCCAGTACAGAAACTGATGATTTTGTAAAGCAAGATTGAAGTTTGGTTGGTTTGGTTGGGGTTTTTCTGTGGAGTATGTTTGGGTTCTGTCTGTTTGTTGATGTCTCTTGGTGGTGGTGGTGGTTTTCTTTGTTGTTTTGTTGGGGTTTTTTAAAATAGGTATCAAATCAGGGCTAGTGGTTTTAATACTGGAGCTGAAGCCGTGGGAACCTAACCTTCAATTTTGTTTATAGAATAAATTCTGAACATCAGCAAACCACCTGAATTGTCTACTTTGGTTTCCCTCTATTTAAAAGAGAAATAATTATAACATTTCTGAATGATACTGCAAGGATCAGTTAATGAAGCTTAATTTAGCTGATGAATTCATCAAGAACCACTAAATGAAGCATAACTGATAGTTAAGCAACATTTTGATATTTGAAAATGTATTTGCTAGCATGAAGTACATTTAATTGCTAGTGATAATTTCTCTGGGGCAGTTTGGTAAAAACTATTCATCTGAATTAACTACTACTTGTTCAAAAAAATCACCATTTCTGCAGTGCAGAGCTTCTGGTGTGCTGCCTCTGTGGTTATTTAAACTGGAATAGACATTCTGGTGTGGTTTAATATTGCATCTGAATGAGACTTGTGTAGAATCTCAAGGTAGATTTTAGCATTGAAAAAAGCTAGTAATTGTAAAAAACCCTTTGGCTAGGTTCCTTTACTGCTGGGGGGATGTTGGGAAGAGACTGAATGGTGGTGGATTTTATTTTTGTCATGCTGCCCTTCCTCAGCACAACAAGAGTACCTGTCTGCCCCCATCAATTAAAACACCAGGCAGGGAAAAGGAGCCCTGTTTTTTGTCCTGGAAAACTTGTCCAAAGTTTTGCTTGGATAGGCCACCTCTAAAACCCCTGACATTGTGCACCATCACATTGTGTACATTAAAAATAACCCAATCTTAAAAAAAAAAGATTAATAAAATACTTGCTTTGAAATTTACATTGCTTGATCTAGAATTTTTTTCTGAATAAATTTTTTAAAATATAATAAAAATAAAATAAAGATTGAAATATAATGAAAGAGAATAAAATATACTAATAAAATATACCAATAAAATATACTAATAAAATATCATTTTATTCTGATTTAAAAATTTTTAAAGAAACAAAAATGAAAATTCCATGACTATCATCTCCCATTGGATTTTTCCCATTAGAAATTAACCAGCGAAAACATAAGCCTCAATAAAATATAAGAAATCTCTTCATGATTTTTCCCCAGTTTTCTTTCCTTTGCCTTTCCATACTGGAAATCAAGGCCACCTCAATGGAGACAAAGATGATGAAATTTGACATTTTAAATATATATCAGATATTATAAAAGTAAAAGGATAAGAAGAACAAAAAACCCCACTCAAAAGAGCTTTAAATTTTGTAGCGAAAACGAAAAGGGAAACAGTCCTGTGGTTCAGAATTATTTTGCAAATATAACTTAAGCAATTAGGTTTTGTTTAATCTCTTGCCAAAGCGCGGCATACCAGCTGAATTTCCACTTTTGCTGGAGGAAATGTCTGGCCTTACAAAGCAGCCCGTTACAGTTCCAGTGCGCAAAAAAAGTAAAGCTGATTGTAGTGGCACAAGTATTTAATTTTACATCTCAACCCAGGCTTCTAATTAATCATTTAAACCCTAGGAAATGGTGTCATCCCAAGCTTCCTAACGATTGACATAATTCAGCAAAGTATTACCTCATGTAACCTGAATGAAAGCAGTCCAAAGGTCTGCTTTCTTCAGGTCACGTCCATGTGCTGTTCTTTTTCTTTTGTTTTTTTGGAACTCAATATGTATCAGCATGTCTGCAGGTAATTATTAGGGGATAAGGAGTTCTTTGAAACAATGGCTGTAAAATAATCTATAATTCATGGCCTGGATTATGGAGAAGGTTGGGAGAATGCAGTAGGGACACAATGACAAACGAGTTCGTGCAACTCCACCTAAAAACCTGATGCAGAGCTAGGGAAGAGGTTTTAGCTTCTTTTTAAACACAATTTCTTAGCAGTTACCCTTTCCTGGCACAAGACAGAGCTCTTGAGACAGCCCTGACAGGTCAGCCACCATCCAGCCAGTTTTTCACATCTTGGCCTTCCTTGTATTCTTTCATTACAAGGCGCTCTGCTTGAGTTTCTTGGCTGATATTCGGGATACGATGCGAAAACATCTCAGAAGCTCCTCCCTGTTTAATCAGCTCTTTGAAATATATTTTTCCCAGGATTATTCAGGAGGCATGAAATTACAGTTTAAAGCTACAATTTATTTGATGGTATTTCACAGAACCATCAATGCTGGAGGAGACCTTCAGTCACAGAATATTCTGAGTTGGAAGGGATCCCCAAGGATCATCAAAGTCCAAGCCTTGGCCCTGCACAGGACAGCACAAGAGCCACATCATGTGCCTGAAAACACTGTCCAAATCTCTTTTGAGCTCTGTCAGGCTTGGTGCTGTGACCACTGCCCTGGGGCATCGTGTTCTACCCTGTGGGTGAAGAACCTTTTCCTGATATCCAACCTAAACCTCCCCTGACACAACTTCAGTGCTGCTCTGTTGAAATACCTGAAAATTTACACTTGAGATTGAGCAAAAAACATAAGAAAATATCATTTCCCTTCCCACAGGAATTAGATACAGAATCTCACCCTCTTCAGAATGTAGCAAATCTTGGTTATCTGGAATATATTTCACTATGTTAAGGAAATCTCGACTTCAGACCTGATTTCGTTTTACTTCCAACTTTCTCCAAACAAACATCCCATCCCAGAAAAAATGTGATTGTTGGTGTATTCCCCTTAGCAAGTTCTTATGCATCACAAAACCTATAAAAGAACTTTGTGTACCATGATGAACTGAGCCACGAACTAAATACACCCAGCTTGCACCATGCAGAGTCAGTAAATATGTATGCAATCCAAGGTCTTTCATTCCTCAAAAATGTTCTCAGGCAATGTTACTGAATGGGAGTGTCAAAATATCAGTGCCTTCTGGCAATGCAGGCAGGATTCCCACTTTACATCCTGCTGAAATCACAAATCAACAGGCCAAGCACACACAGTGGATAAAAAGATAAATTCCACAGCGGGGTTTTCATCCCTGTGTATGAATGATATCCAGAATCACAGAAGGCAGGGATGAAGGAGGTTTAAATTTTCAATTGGGCTGCCTCCACCCTTTCTTTTCAGGTGCAGTCAGCTCACACCCTGCTAGGGAAGATCTAAAAAGTTCTGGGGATCTCCAGTGGGAGCTCCACAACCTGACAATCATTCCAGCACCACGCTGCTCTTAGCATTGACCAAAACCTTTCCTCATGTTTAACCTCCTCCTGCCTCAGCTACTTGAGGCTAACACCAGGAAACAGTGGCTCAAATGAAACTGTGAGAGCACTTAATGGAGGAGAAGATTACATCTGCTACAGATGAGACATCTACTTAAACACCACTATTTGTAATTTTTACAAAAAATACATTAAACACTATTTGCATCACAATCCACCAGAAGCCTTAGCAATTCTTAATGCATTTTTTCTTCAAAATAACCTTCTAGCTGTTCCTGAGGCCATAATCTGATACTTCTCCTTAATAATTTTGTTTTCTTTTTCTCAGTGTTATTTACTACATGATTTTCCAAGCTGTTCCTGTTTTTCCAATTACTTGTAGCACAGTGTCACCTGTCAATTAACTAGCACCCTTCCTATGTTACCACCCCTATCATAAAGGAAATCGTGGAATTGTATAAGAACCAGAAGGGAAATCCTGCAGAAATTCCATTAAAACAACTTTCTCATTTGGCAAAGGATCACTGACAGCAAATTCTTGAACGTGCTTTGCCAGGCAACCAGGATGTGCATTTCAGAATCATCTCAGCAAGTCCATGTAACAAATGAGATGGTGCTTGATAGGGATGCAAGATGGAATAAAAACCCTTCCCTGGTACTGAGGGCAGCTCTGCTATCCATGCCACCCCTACATTTTCCCAGAAAATGTCAAGCTGGTTTCCAATTATTAGTTTGGATTTCAAATTATGAGTATCTGCTGGATAATCAAAGATCTCCTCCTAACCCTAATGCTGCTGTCAGATCTTTTGTGGAGCTGGTACTGGTCTAACCATGCAATGCAAAGGACTCTGCCATCCAGGTGAGGACATCAGTGCCACCAGATCTCATGAAATGCTTACCCCTCCCAAAATCTGTGTTTCCTGACATCCCCATTCTCATTTTCCTCTTCTCATCCTGGTCTGGAACCCATAAGCCTCAACAGAATGGCTACCCTTGAGAAATTATAACAAAACAGAAAATAAAACAATTTTTTTTCTTGCAAATACATCTGGATTTTGTATCAACACCCTGTCTGCAGCACTTTGCTGTCTTGCCCCGTGCTCTGTCAGTCCATTTTCAGTTTCAGGCTCCTGGAGGCAGAGGCAGGACACTTCATCCTGTGCTCACTCCCAATAATGCACTCCCAATAAACCTCCCACGGTGGCTTCAGCGCTAATTGGAGCTGTTGGTTCCCATTGTCAGGGAGGGAATGCAGAGCAACCCTTCCAAATCCAAATTGCTTTCCAGCTGTGGAAAACACCTATTTTACTGTCCTGCTTTAATAACCTCTACCAGCAACATTTCCTCCCCACACCCCAAAAAATTTTGCATTTAGCAAGTAACAAATCAATTTCATCACTCTCTGCAGATGTAATTACTTCCTCTTCTTCTTATTTTATGCCTTGACCAAAACAACACCTTAGTGACCATTCGATTAAATCTGTATTTTTCCATCTCAGCAGAATAATTCATGGAGAAAAAAAAATCCTACCCTACTTCATTTTTATTTTGCAGACCCCCCCACCCCAACTCTAGTTTTCCTAGCAGGCCTGTTACTTTGTGTTAATAATCCCCTCTTTAAATTATGCCTCAAGGAATGGTTTCAGGTGGAATTCAAATCTATCTGCCTAAAAAGCATTAAAAACCCCATTTTCCACACCTCCCCACCCACTGATTTGTTGTTCTTCTGTCAGTTCATGCTCCTTCTGACAAACATATGTCCTGATTTGTCTGTTAGTACAAGGTGATGAGCAGAAAAAGTAGAAAATTACACATAATTAGGTAAAAATATTTTGCCTGTGGGGGGAAATTAATTAAACCTACACTCATCCACACCTTAAAGAGCGTGACAGCAATTAATTAGACCTACTTTGCAATGAACCATGAGCTGACAAAAAATACTCAATATTAACCCAATTTTTTTTTGGAATAGTAACAATACACCATGCAGATGGGAGACTTAGTTTTTAATTTCTCAAAACTGCAAATCAAAAAATACTCTGGCTTTTGAAAGCCAAGACTCCCTGCTCTTGACACAGCAAGTAAAATTCAGTGTGGTTCACTGCATGGCTGTGCTGGGATATCAGAAAATCTTATAGTCTGTATTACATACATAATTAAGTGTATTTTGAAAATTTCCAAAGCATCTCTGAGAACCTCAGGCACACCAAGTGTGAGCTCAGTGAGGTCACTGGCCCTTTCTGCAGGCAGCATTTGGTGCAGCTGCAGTGAGCAGCACAGGGTTTGTGGTTTGCCCAGAGCTGATGGCAGGGCTGGAGCAGAGTCAGGGCTGTGCCTGTCCTCTCCTGTCCTGACCACAGGACCACACACCCACACCACCCCACAGAGCAGCCCAGCACTGCAGTGAAAATGGATTTTCAGCACAAGCTTTGGTTAAATCTCCCCTGTGTGGCCAATCCCACAGCTTAGAACTGCTGCAGAGCTGCTGTTTGCTCTCAGATTTACGGTGTCCTCTGGAATTTTTAGCCTCTTTGTACCCCAGCTAAAGGTGCTACAACTGAAAAATGACATTTCCACCTAGATTTTCCATTAATTGTATGAATATGCAATGATAAAGGCATGAAAGCAGGTGAGCTGGGAGAAAGGAGATTTCCTCAGTTTTTTTACTCAAATTTCTTCTTACTGCTTAAAAAAAAAAACAACTCTACAGGAGAAATGCTGGAATCAATGTACTTTGTCTTTTGCTTGCTGAGATGTTTCACATGTAGCAATAAAAAGCTCCCAGAAACAAGAAATCTCCCAAAACATTATTTTAAACCAAGCTGAAACATTTTAAAATTAAATAAATATGCAGGGAGCCACAGGGAGTAGCCAAATATTTGGAGCTGGCAATAAGCTTTGTTTAAGAGCCTAAGATTGGTCATTTAATCATTGGAATTCCTTTAGGCTTTTTGTTGAGGCAGAAATTATGTATTTCCTCATAAAATATGCAGTTTGGATTTCACAAAAGGTCAGTCCATCGATGGCCCTGGAATCCTGTTATATATGGCTGGATGAAACTGCAAAATATTTTGTTTCTAGAAACCTGCAGGGTCATTTCTTTCCCCTTTTTAAAAAGGGCCTGCACTAGACATCATTTAAATCCTACTTAAGACATTAAAACGGGATTTAAGTGGGATTTTAAAGATTAATAAACCTCATGTAGGTCTTTTAAACCAGGATGAATTTAATCTGCAATTCCCAGCAGCACATCAGGACAAGCCCACTACAGTTTTTCTATGCTTGCCCTGGGAGTACAGAATACAGCATGCAGGGAGTGAAAACATCTGTGATTTCCACAGCTATTAATTCAGTCACTGTCCAGACAACTAGGGAATCTAGTTACTTCCAGTCTGCTTCAGCACATTCATCAAATAAAGGGAAAAAAACAATGGAAAGCACCAGGAAGCCATCCTCCAACTACAGTGGAACAAGCTGCAACATCAAGCACTATTTTAAAATAAATTATATTGGGGATTGAATGTATTCATACACATTGAAAGTGGGTTTGTGTCCAAAAAAATGTGGGAGCACTCACAATGTGGTGATTTTTTAAATTCCTTCACTCCAATCCCTGTGCTACTGGTATCTATCAATTATTTTCTGTAAAGTTTACCAGGGACCAAAGAAACTCCTGCTGGGTAAGATTTGTACCCAGCCAGCAGCAAGCACATTCAATTATGATAGAGTTGACTTGACTGCACAATGAAACATGGCCATTAAGTGAATTTCTGTCTCAAGGAAATACTTGCAGAGAATGTACCCAGCTTCTTTTTCTCCTTGTTCTAGAGGATGAAGTGCAAAAAGACAGATGCAACTGGCAGCGATTTTGGTCTCTTTGGTGGCTCAGGAGATGTGGAGCCCAAGTCTTACATAATGGATTGAGAACAAATTTTACTTGTCTGTGTAAAGCAAAGTAATCTGTAGGTATTCTTGCACTGACTGGGGGTCAGGTTTGGTTTTTCATTTAACTACCCACCCTGGCTATATAATAAATCTTACATAAGCAAACCTAGACAGTAGGATTAAAGGATGAACATAACTAATGCTCAGATCCAGAGGCTCTGATGAATGAGAGAAAAAAAAAGCCAAACAAACCTCAAAAGATGCACCATGCACACAAATTGCCTTTAATTTTCCAGCCTGACCAAAGTGTATCTTTTTTACCCTAAAAATTAACCTATATTTAAATACACTTCTGCTGAACTCTTTAGGTAATTTTCTGCCATTCTACCAAAACTAATAGGAAAGGTTTTATTTTCCTGATACAGCTGTATTGAAGATTATCAACAGTAAATGCCTAAGAGAATTCATTATTTTGTAGCTTCATGTTCAAGACTGCTGGGAAAAAAAACCATTCTGATGTTTTCTGGGCATGATGAAAGGGGGAACTTAATTTCAAGGCACTTTCAAAACATATATATACTATTTTATATTATTCCCACTTTCTATTATTCCAATGAGACTGATATAGAATATATATTTCTGATTGTATTACAGCAGTCAATTTGCCAAAAACGCTTAATATTTGGAAATACTAAGCAGAGAAATAGTGAGAAATCTAACATCAAAAGATACACAGAGAAAGACCATGATGTGAGCAATACATTTTTGATTCCTTTCAAACCATTGATATTTGCATTATCATTAAAAAATTCTCTCTCCTAAAGAACCCATTAAGAACTCACTCATCTCACTTTCACAGCTGAAATAACCTAAATATCACAAAGTCCTTCTGTATTTTTATAAGCTATTCATGAACCTGAATATAAATTATTTTACTTAAGGTTATATTTTATGGGTAATTCCTTTTGCAATTGATTAGATTTGGTTGTCACATTGATTCTCTTATTGCCGTTTTTTTTGCTGATGGAAGATGCTTCTACCACTGAAGTCCCAGTCTTTCAAGTCCTTAATTGATCCTTCTTATCAAAGCAGAATGAATAACTTAGGGAAAGCATTTCCACCACAAAACTGAGAAATTTCACAAGAGAAGTGAAGCAATTAATTCTCCACTTTCCAAAATCAAAGCTGTGGTAGATTTTCTCAGTTATCAACTTTTGGACCCCATATTTTCCCATGCAATGACAAACACTAGAAAAGCATGATCTGAATGATCTGAAGATATAATTTACTATCTGAGAACAGCTAAAATATGTGACCTCCAGGGAAAAATATGATGGTGAATCAACATAATTTAAAATTATATATTAAAGAACAGATTAAAACATTTCCATATATGAGAAATAGAAAAACTTTTTTGGAAAGAAGCCAAAGTCTTAGCATAAGAAAAATCACAGAGCTCTTCCAATGAGAACAATACCAACTTCTACATATTGCTTTCTGATAATTCACAGAAGAAAATCTGTGCATTCAAATGAAATTGTTTTATTCCCCAGATCCCCAGAATAAGTTTTGAAATATCAAGTGACTTTTTACTGACTGGAAGGAAATTTCTTGCCCATTTCAGATTTGATCTGGTGCCTGAACTCTGGAAAAGCATTTTCTCAGGAGAGTAACAAATGGAGACACTGTCCCATGGTTCCACACTTTATGTCCAGTGGGAAGTCACCAGTTAGCCAGAAATATAAATTTACAGCCACAGCACCTATCTCTGAGGCCAAGGCATTTGTCTGAATAGAACTTGTTTGAATACAACTCGTTCTCCTGATGCAAGAAAACAGCTTTGTTGCCAAAAATTCACAGTTGAATCAGATATGCAAGCCACGTGTTGGGGAATAGCTACGTGAAGGGCAGAGCATGAGTACAGCTGGAAATACGGCAAAAAAAAAGGATTCAAAATCACCTCCAGAAAAAGAAATTAAAATGGTATGTTGCAGCAGTTACTATTATAGCAAAACACCCTTTCAGAGCTATAGAAACCTGCATTCTGCATCTCTGCTCCAAGTGTCCAAGTTTGCTAGTACAAGGCTCAAGTGGGATCACCAGGTGAAAGAGCACTCATCTCTGCTTGCTGGTAATGGCTCTGCACCTCCTCAAAACACAAGAAGAATTTGGAAGAATTGGAATTTTGGAAGAGTTTGATAAACAGCAGATATTTTTCATTTAAATTCACTTTGTTTCTATAAATCTAATTACATGATCCCTCTAAACACAGAACTTTAGAAACGTTTTGGTTGGAAATGACCTCCGAGATCAGCGAGTCCAACCTTTAGCATCAACAGATAGAAGCACTTTTGTCTGTGGGATGTGAACAATAAGATAATCCAGTAGTGCTTTGTCTTGCTGCACTGGTATTTAGTTTTTAATAGCAACTGGAGCCAGTGATTTAATCTTGCTATACCTTGTACACACCATCCTGAAAGAAAACACTTATTTTTCACTAATGTAAGAATCACGACATAAATACCTGACTCATGTAGACATTTGTCTCAGATGGCTGGGTACAATCATGCTTTGTGTGCCTCCCTCTTCCTCCCCTCCACCTTTAAGATAAATTTTCACCCTGACCTTCAAGGCAATGCTGAAACCCACCAAGAATATGTGAATATGTTCTTTGAGGAGCTGGGGTTTTCCTTGTGGTTCTTGTTACAAATGGTTTGAGTGATAACCAAACACACCCCCCTCCCCCAGGAGATTGCCTTGCATGGTTCCTTATTCGGTATATTGCTCCAAAGTGCCTGAGCCCGTATTGATTTCAGCTCACTCAGGACTGGTGAGCTGGCAGGCACTGGAATTCCTGTGTGCTGTACAGAGGCAGGGTTATTGACCTGAAATTGAGGTTCTTAGGAGATGTCACAGCTGCTGCTCAGCACAGAGGCAGCCACACACTGCACAGCTCACCCCAAAGCAGGGGAAACCTGGGCAGGGTTATGTGCTTTAATTGTGCTCATCTCACTGATAAGGGGGGTTTCTTTTCATTCAGTAGGTGCTGAGCACACCTGGAGCTGTTCCTACTTTTCATTCAGTAGGTGCTGAGCACACCTTGAGCTGTTCCTCCTTCTCCCACCCTCCTGCAAGATAAACAGGAGCAAAAAGTGAAGCTGCATTGATAAATTCAAACCAGAGTGTGGTAATCTGGCATTGGGAGCCCACAGCCCTCTGAAGGTAATGCCACAGGGAGTCTGCTCCACAATCCAAAAAGACATGTAGGAAAGGCAAAGCTGCTTTGCTGCTAAATATCATGGGCTAAACTCTGCTATCAGAATGCT
Source organism: Pycnonotus jocosus (assembly GCA_013400435.1). Taxonomy (NCBI): domain Eukaryota; kingdom Metazoa; phylum Chordata; class Aves; order Passeriformes; family Pycnonotidae; genus Pycnonotus; species Pycnonotus jocosus. The sequence continues at coordinate 230,158 of VWYP01007836.1, read as the reverse complement.
TAAAAAATTAACACGGTCAACATTCTCTCACTATTAGTTCACTTTATGAAGCCAAAGTTACGTCAGTTTGTTGATGCTTTTGAATATATTCAGAAATCTATTATAAAAATATATATATTTCTGGTGCCTTTTTCATTTACTCAAGAAATTTTATTCCCTCCAAATCAAATCAATACAAAATTCACCAAAATTTCTTTTAGGAATGAAGGCTTTTTGTATCCAAATTCTCCATACTGTAGGAAGGAAAATAATTGTCGACAACACAGATACAAGGCAAATTCTGAAACCCTTACAGCTTTGTGACTGGGGCTGAAGGAGTATTATCTTCTGACTCTAAGATTTTGGAAAGTAAAGTGATATTTTGCCTGAAAGCTGATGTGGATATTTGTATATGAGGTGACACTTCCTCGAATAGGCCAAAGTAAAAACCTCTATTTTGCACAAAATGCAAATACAAGCACACAGGTGGAAGAGAATCTCATTGAGGGATGAAGTTGAGTGGTTCTTAAAAAACAAAGAAATTTTCAAACAGTATGATCTCTCCAACTAATCCTAAAAAAATGCATCAATAAGAAAAGTTTCTTCCAAACATCTCTGATCAAAATGAATTGAAAAGCTGCTCTATCCAACAGACAGTTATGAATGGAAGGCATTTCCCCATCAATGATCACCCACGTCCCCAGTGTTTTGGGGCACATCTGAAATCTGGCATTTTTATTCGTTCTAGTAAAAGAGAAAGGGGGAATAAATCATATGTTTCTACTCTAACAGCCCTCCAACAGACACATAAAGATACTAAAGGTTTGTGGGAGAAAGGGGAATAAATCACTTTAATTAAATTTATTCAGCCACAAGTGCAAAATTATCTCCTTATCCAATTCCTCACAGACAACTCTCTCTATGTACAAACAGCCTGGAACTGAGGACAAGCTAAAACACCTACTTGCCCTCTTCTAATTTTCCCTCCATTTAACAGCCTTTCAGACAAAGTCTCCCCACATTTACACAATAGCCACCTGGATCTGCTTTCCTCCCAACAAGTTTCCACTTGTGGAAGTTTTACCATTCAGCAACTTCGTCAAGACCTTCGTCAAGGAGCTGGAAGCTTTCTCAAAAAGTCTTGGAACCCCATGGAGGTGTTGTCCTTACATCCCTTGTGCAAGCTCTGCTCTGCACACCAACAGGCCTGGTATCAATATATCCATTTGGTGATAAAGATCACCAAAAAACAAAAATAATGAAAAAAAAAATCAACATTCCTTGCAAAAAGAAAACAGCGAGGCTCTCGTAACCACATCTGTCAGCATTTGGCTTGTAAACAGCAACCAGCTCAAATGAGAAATGAACACTGGCACCTTTCTGAAACCAACAGGGCTGTGAGTTTATGAGAAATGCAGAGCAAATTAAGGATGAGATCAAGCCCAATAATACTTCCAAAGAGAAATGAATCACTGACAAACCCCACAGCAGGGAGGAAAAAACAGAGCAACACTTTTTCATGAGAGTCAGTGACTGAGGAAAGTTTTGATAGCGTTACCAACTTCTGCAGGAAGAAATGCTAGGTCATGTTAGGAGAGCCCACTAAAGAAGAAATTGCATGCTGAAGCAGCAAAGGTATTTGTCTAAAAAAAAATTACCTCTAAGAGGAGGACGAGTACAATCTCCAAGAAAAACATGAGATCTACAATTGAAAAATAAGCAATTTTGCTTTATGTATCCCTGTCACATCCTCCCATGATATTCAGCAAAACCAGCAGCAGCAGTGTTTTTCATTACACAAAATGCTGGGTTATTGCTGGTTTACTGTAAGAGTTTGGAGGATTTTTGTTTCTCAGTTTCTCATTGATATGACTTGTTGTTCTCCTTGCACACAAAGAGATTTGTTTCCTGAAAAGCCTTCAGAAAGCAGGCCAATTGAAAAGAGCTTGCATAAGTCCAAGGAAAACTACAGGCAATTACAGAAAATTGCAGCTGGTCATTCAGTCCATAGCAAAACCAGACATTAAAACAGCCAGCCCAAACCAGTTATTATCCCTCTCATTGAAATATCCTGCAGCAAGGGCTGTGAAATAACACCACGTGGAGATATCCCTGGTGGGGCCAGCACTTCATGATGCCACCTACAGATCAAGGAGGTTGGATGCTGGATTTTTTCACTGCCTGAGTGCTCTGGAGGGCAAGGCATGAGGCTGCTCACTCCAACTCCTGAAGCAGATGGAAAAACAACAAAAAAACCCCCCTCATTCCTACACACTGGCTGCTTCACCCTGGGCTCAACCACAAGCTCATGGAGCTTTGCTGCTCCCTCCCTCTGTTCCTAGAGCTCCCAGCTATTTGATTTACACTGTTCATGACAGCTGGGAAGTGACCACTGCCTTGAAGGGAAAGGAAAAGTCAGGAACTCATTTCACATGAACCCCTGAGCCAGCACACAGCAAAATCTCAGTAGACACAGTGGAATGACAAGAGTTGGGGGAGAAATAACGGGGCAGCAAGATTTTGGGAGGAGACGAGAAAAATTAAGATAGCAGAGTAAAAAATGCAAAAAAATTTCACAGTTCAAAGGACAGGATGAATGGAAAAATGCATTGTGTTACAAGAAAGCTCAGCCAAGCCTGTGAAAATACAAGTTGTATGTGCTCACATCATCAGAGTGATGAGATTGACTGACTCTATGCTGCTAAACACAGTAAACTACCATCATTCCAATTTTCTTCTGTGTTTTAGCCAGATTCCATCACTCTCACAGAGATTTCTGCAGCAGCATCTTTACATCTTGCCTATGAATAGATGAAATTGTTTGTGGAGTTCAGTACGTAAATAAACTACATTGAACAGTTGGAGAGCTACTAAAACTGTATTTCCACTTACACAAGAGATTTATCAAGTTTAAATGTGGGCATTTCCAGCCTTTCAGGACTTCAAGATGAGGGACTCAAGATTGTAGATATTTATGGCTGCATTTATCATTAAAAACAGTGTCCTAAGAGCCTGACATTTATTAGCTTTTCTGTGTTCTTACCACAGTCAAAGTGCTTCATGACTGGCAGAGTCTACCTGTAGACTGGGGGATTGTTTTGAGGAAGTTATTGAAAAAGTTAAAAGTGTTTCCACTGTCTCTGTACAAACAAAACTAACCCCTGCAACCAAAGGCCAGTATTTCAATCAACAAATGCAACCATGGGACACACCACATGAGAGCTGTCACCATTCAGAGTGGCCCACAAAAGAAAACTCTTCACACAGCAGCAAACTGGGAGTTTACACAGGACTCGACAAAACGTTTACAATCCTCAGCCTGCCAATTATTAAAGAAGTTACTTTGAAAACTTTTCCCTTCCCTGTGCCTAAAAAAGAGTAAACCCCCTCAAAACACCAAACCAAGAGCAAAACAAACCCTGACTCTTTTTTTTAAGCAACACTGACATCATTGTTTCCTGCTCTAGTGTGGCTTGCCCAGAGCTCAGCAGGCAGCAGCTACACGAGGATGTAACGGGAGCAAAGAGAAGCTGAGCACAAAGCAAGATTAGGGAGGGTGGCTAAAACCCGTGAGCTGAGCAATTAAAACGTTGACAGAGCCCTAAATCCCCCTAGCACCTTTCTCCTTTCCCATATCGCTCTTTCTCAACGGAAGGCATTTCATCTAATCATCAGAGAGATTTCGGTGTCATTTGGAATGTTAAGCCTTTTCAACTTGCTTCGTGATGTCAGTGATATTCCAACAGAAACATGAAATGCTGTAAATGCTAAGTGTAATCTCATGACAAAACACACAGAGTAATCCTTGTTCCTACAGCTGGTTCACTGCCAAATAAAAAAAACACAAACCTTTGCAAAGAGTACAAGTGAATTAAAAAATCTGAAAGATTCCCGCTGTAGTTAGTACTGAAGTTCCAGATATCACCTGTCCAGTTAAGAAAAACGAATTTTCAGCCTCAAAACTTGATTTGAAAAGTATGAAACTCATTCTCTTGTAGCCAGTCAGCTTAAAAACCAGCATTTTATGTAATGGACATGTTCCCTGGATCAAAAAGGCAGAAGAATGCTACTGTTGTGTACAACAAACACACTTAATTTTCACATCTCTCTTTCAAGGCTTAATTTCCTCCATGCAGATTCTGCTGCAAAGGAAAGAGGAGAAAGGAAAATTGTAGGAAACCTTTTTCTACTAGCTCCAAGTCTGGCTCATTGAGGAGCTCTTAAGTACTTCAGACCAAAACTTCCTGACTGATCTTGCCTTAATTCTTTTCAGTAGCTGGTGCTAGAACCCTGAGCAGTCAGATCTGCATTCCTTCAAGAAAATTTCTGTCAAATACACACCAGGGCCAGTAAGCTCAGGCTTTCTAAAGCAGAATGTTTCTGTGGAGGCACTGCAGCATCAGACTGTTCCTCACAGTATTGCATCTTCCCCAAGGTTTGTTCTAAACTTCATGGAATAACCTCTACGTGCTACCAGACATGTTGCACTTACTTTTAGGGTAGGTTATTGTCACCCAAAGGTTTCAGGAGCTTTGTCATGATGAGAAGCAGAGCTCTGGGAGAAGAGTGAGGCTGAGAAACATGTGCCCACTAATAAACTCCACAATAGTATTTATAGAGTAGGAAATTGTGCTGGTTTCAGGTATGATATACACAGGGTAAAGGGGAGAACATGAGGTTTTAAATAGAATTGTTAGCTACCAGAAAACTTCTCAGTGGTGGCTGATCTTTCTAGAAAGAAGGTGCTATTCAGCAGCACATTTGCAGAACCACACTTTGGAACACAGACAGCCCAAGTAATGCTATTTGCACAGACCCTTCTTCCTAAGGGTAGGAGTATTCTGCAAACCTTGCAAGAGGGTTCAGGGTTTCAGCTTTCTTGTATTAAAATCTCAGCACAAACTTGCAAAAATGATAATCACCTCTGATTAGAGATACAGAAACTGTGATTCTTCCAAACTATAGAAAGTTGCTTTTGCTGTCCAGTGATCTTTGAAGGCCAAAATCCATCATTTATTGTATCATTCCCAAGAGGTGTCATACTTGGCACACGACCACACTGGAGTGGAAATTTCCCGACACACGAGATCGTATCAACGCAATTTGTCATTGAGCAATAATTCTTTGCATGCAAATATCTGGAGAGACTCCAATCAAAACTGTGTAAAACCCTCAGCTACAAACATTTTAATCTTGCAGGATGATGTGGAATGTTTGACTCGTGGCCTAGGCCTCCCTCCTCAGCTTGTGCAGTGCAACCAGTTTGCCTGTTCCTGTGTCACGTTCATCATTAATGTTGTAAAGAGAGGAAAAAACCTCAGAAGTTTTTATTAAGATCTGCTTATCTTAAAGGAATAACACAAAAATAAGCACCACCAACAAAACCCAGATCAAAAATACTACTTTTCTTTTGTCTTCATGGCCATAGCCCTAAATATATGGCAAATCCACAGCTGTTGAATTTATCCCTGCATTCTCTCCAGTTGAACATGTGTTTTCAATCTGAGTTTTAAACATTTCCTTTTTTTCCCTACAGCTGTAAAACAATACTTTCTAATCAGAAGATGGTAGTAGACAAGATATTCTATTTTTAAGACACTCTGGGAAAGGGAATTGGCTCAATCATCTACGAGGACTGCCAGTGGTGCAATCCAAGATGACAACTTCAGTGTCAAATTGTAAAGTTGCTCACAGCAACATTTGGCTAAGAATCTGCTTTATACCATGATCTCAAATTTTTCCATCTTTTTCAGATGCTAAAACATCAATCATGACAACTTATTATTTAGAAAATGTTAAAGTTGAAACATTCAAAACTCCATACGTGCAGGAACATCATCAAGAAAAAAACACACTTTTTTTAAGATAACATAGAATTACAGCATCAATTGCTTTATTTACCACTGCATTTTCTCTATAAGGTCCTTCATATGAAAGTACAACATAGCTGGCCTCATCCAAAGCCCTGAAAATGTGTCATTCCTTGCCTGTGAACTGGGAGTTGGCTCACTGGCTTCTCTTTCCACTGCAGCTTTTAAATAAGGATGTTTGTCAGCTTTGTGGGCACTGAATTCCATCAGCACCAAAGGGGAGCTGAGGTCCTTTCAGCTACACCTGGAACTCACTGGTGTAAACATAGATAAAATTAAACATTTCAGCCCCAACTGGAATTGGCAAAATTCAAAAATTCAGCAGCAGGAAGCAGAGCAGGCATGGGCAGTGTCAGAGGGTGAAGGGAAGGATGGTGTGGAGCAGAGAGGGAAAGAAATCTCACAGAGCTTCTGTAGATCTGAGGGAAAGAAGAGATGGAAGCAGCAGCTGAACACTCCATGGACATGAGAGCATGGACAGACTGACTGAAGATCCAAGTGTGTATGTGGGCGGGGAAGGCAGCTGGGGAAAGCAGGAAGGGATTCCTCATGGAAAGGAGTCAGAAAGAAGAGCTGGGAGGTTGGCAGAAGAAGTGGTAGGCAGGGAGGAAAAAAAAATCTTTCCATGGGTGTTGCACTATTGTCCAGCATTCATTGCTGGAGTTTGGAAAGGACCAGGCAGACAGCTCCGGGGTCAGCATGCAAGAATTCTTTTTATTTAAATTTCTGACTCCATTTATATACACTGTACATAAGTGGCCAATTGTTGTCCAGAAGCATATCACTCCATAACTCTTGTTGGTGAACTTCCCTATCACTCAGATGCTTCTCTCAGAGCAAAAGAATGCAAACATTTTCTCTTGTTTACATGAGAAAGTGTGAGAACTCTCTCTGAGTTCTAAAACATCAAAAGGCTAGTTTAAAATATCAAAATGCAGGTTTAAGACATGCAAAAGCAAGATGACACATGGGATACTATGAAAGCAAGGAGAGAAAGAAGAATACTGAAACCATCAAGTGTTTCCCCAATTCATTCACTTTCTTATGAATATTTTCCATCCAGAAGTTAAAGATCAGAATCTTAAATATTTGCGGTAATGGACATTTACAGTAATGAGGATGAACGTTTACTGCAGCTAATTTTGAAGAAATACATGAATTGTATGCTTGAATTGTGGGGATTTTTTTTTCTCTCATGTTTATCACATCTTCTCACAAGAAAGCCCAAAGCCTTCCCAACAAGAAAGCGAGAAAAACCCCACAAATTTAAGTCTCTTTTTTTCAGTTGAGAACTTCCTGAGGTAAAACACATTGCCTTCTCCCCTAACACATACATGAAAATTCCTTTTCCTTCCCTCAGAAAAAGCCAGTTTCAGGTGAGCAGTGTCCCCTGCCAGCATTCCTGTCCCCTCTCAGAGCTGTGTGGGCACTCCTGGCAGTGCCATCACCCACAGAGGGCTGTGACAGACGTGACAGATGGTGTGGCTGGCACCTCACATGTCCCCAAGCCTGCCAGGCACAGCTCTCTGATGGGCAACAGCATTTGGTGTCCTGGGAGCATTCCTGTCCTGGATTTCCAGGGGCTGGGGAGTCTCTGGAGGGCTGTGTTTGCTGGCTTTTGTGTTTGGTTTTGTTTGTTTGTTTTCCTTTTTCAAACCTATCAGTATTTATTTAGTGTAAGCTCTAAATTGCTGGCTTCACCCCCCTCCCCTCTCCTTTTTAGTGTGCCTCTAGAGGCAGCAAGCCAAAAAAAGCATGATGGTTAGGTGTGCAACAATGTCATGCCTTAACATGCTTTTCAGTAATTTACAGTTTAGCCAGCAGTCCTGTAGCCTATATTCTTAAATCAGCCTTTCCTCTGCCAAACAAACAAACAAATATACATAGAAAGAAAAAAAAAGAAGAATTTGTACATTTAACTTTTTTTAACTGTAAAATTTAAACAAGCTTTAATATCTGCTCAGGAATTTTATTAGAGTTCACTTCATCAAAATAAAAAAAATTACAAGAACAAAGATGCTTATGAAGGCTTCCCTTACGTAATTATATAGGACAAAATTAATAAAAATACTTTGTTCCTATTTTGGAGTGAACAGTCACAGGGTCAATAAAGAAAAAGACATTCTAACTTCCTTGTTCTGAACTCAAGGAGAATCTGAGCAGCAACTCCACGTGTTATTATAGCCAGACTCTAAATTAAATACCCCAGAATTCTGCCCACAATTTTAATCTCCATTGATTCATATTTCTTGCATGAAAATAAACATGATTTCCCTGTAGGGGAATCTAACATCTTTCATGTGGAAACTTCAGGATTTTGTCAGAGGATGAAGCATTGAAGAGGAGACAATCTCTTATGGTGTTGTGCCACCTAATTTTATCCACCCAGCTCAAATTAATTACCTGACAAGCAAGCTGTCAGACAAAGAGAATGCTTTTTAAAAAGCCACTTTTCCTACACTGCAGCCTTGCAGGTCTCTCCAGGCCTGGAAAGCTCCCAAAGCTGGCAGGAGACACTGCTTCCATGCTGACAAAATATGGCCTGGTAATTGAATGAGGGGACCTGCCAGCCAGCTCATGGCAAGGGACCCTCTTAGGGCAGCTTGGTGACAGCAAGAGCTGGCCAGAGATGGCCAAGCAGCTTAGGAGGAGAGACCTGATTGTGCTAAAATGCTGATGCAATAAAGTCCTCAAAGATACCAGAAATTTATAACTGTCCCCCTGCCAAGGCTTGTATATTAAGATTGCTTTAACTGGTTCTTATAAGTCATTAATTTAATGAGTGACAGGATCCTCAGGCTAAAAACCCAGAAAGCTTTATCTTTTGCAGAAAACCCCAGCAAAACCAAACAAAACCCCCCAAAAGAACCCAGACAAGATGAACACCACATTTTAGCTCCCTACATTTCTCATGGCGAGCTCTCAGCTCTGTTCAGGCATTGAGAGTCACCTCAGGACAAGGTAATGGCTCTCTCCTCAAAACTGCTCCATGACAAGAAAATTGTATTTACACACATAATTAAGGAAGCTGAAACAAGGTTTCTGATGGTCTCAACACAGAGAAAAGCATGGCAAGATACACATTCTTCATAGGAAAGCAGCTATTTGAACTGTCCTGTCCTTACTGATACATTTGAAAAAAAACACAAGGAAGCATCAGACTTCAGCTACACCAAGCAAGAGCAAGACTGCTTGTTACTTGCTCCTCAAAAAAATCATTTTGCTTGGAGGCTTGAATCCAAGGCTTCTTTTGGGTTTATGGGCATCACGTCATGATTTCAGCAGCCCAGTGTGCTCCTGGTGATGTCAATGTCTTTGCAAGTGCTTATTAAGCAGGTTTTATCAATGGATTAAGAGGCAGCTCAGCTGCCAGGAGGAGCAAAATAAATTTTAGATCAAAGCATATAATCAACAGACATAACAGGTGACTAAGTACCATCTGTCAGCATCTCGTTCCATGACACAAAGGGGGTGAGAATATTAAAAAAAAAAGCAATGGTGCAGACATTCTATACTTCCTCCCTCTTTTATTTTTTTTTATTTTTGACTAGTACCATCAGCCAGTGTCAGAGCTGAACATGTGCCAGATAAATTAAGCCAGGGGCTAATACACCATACAGGCCAATATTTATTTTAAAATATTTGCATTCCTGAACTGGCGTGGCTTCTCTCGGTGCGTGGCGATGCTGCCTTTTCTGAAATCCCCTGGTTGAGGCTTGTGCTGAAGGAGTTGCTATTCCACCCTAAGTTCAGGCAGTTTGATTATTACAGATGCCAAATTGCTCTCTTTTTATTTAAACTAGTGAGAGAAGAGCAATTTAGCGTATTTTCCAAAATAAATAACACGAAAAACAAGTGCAATTTTTCAGCCTTTAGTGGGTAATAAAGACAAATCACTCAGCACAGAGCTGACATGAAAAAAAAAAGCTACAGTTGGACAAAATCTTCCATTTATCTCTTCTTGCAGATTAGAAAAGAAAATGCATTTAAAATGAGAAAGAGTAACAACTGTGTAAAGTGTGAGTTTGGAGGTTGCCAAAAGCGTGAAGGGTTTACTCATTCTCTTAGAGCAGGGGGATTTCTGATGTTTCTCAGCAATTTCAGCCCTTAAACTCCAGCCTGCACAGCAGCTCTGTGAACTGGGCAGTTTTATTCCTGAAACCCCTCAGTTTTATCCCAAACTGGGGGAGCACAGTGCTTTTCTAGCCCAAATATGCACCGAGCCACAGCCTCCTACCTGAGCAAATCCCCCTCCCTGCTCTCCAGGCTGAGCAGGACACCTGAAGATCCTGCTGAAATTCCCTTGCCTTAGGGGATTCTGGAGTGTGTGATGGCATAGATCTGATGGGAAGTCTCAGCTCAGGCAAGAACAGGAAAAATCCTACTGACTTCACCCAAGATGGAACTTTATGAGATGTCCAAACAATGTGAGTCCGAGCTGACCACAGCAAAATGTTAAACTGCAGAGGGGAAAATGAAAAAAGGAAAAGCAATCCATACAAGCTTGTACTTTCCAGGAATTTCCCATTTCAGGATCTTGCTCAGCCCAAGCTCTTAGCTGTGTAGCTCCATCTGTGAGGATTTTTCATCCTTTTGTGCAAGATGAACTCAGGTGTTTCCTCCCAACCACCTCTCCTCAATTTTATGTTGTCATCAGAGGCTCTTGGCAATACAGACAAGTATGCCAAAATTCATATTTTCATATGAATAATATTAACAGACAAACAGGGAAAAATTTCATCAAGGCTCATGAGACTTTTACAAAAAGATGCATCCACAAAAGATACCTGAATTTCCTGTGGGAAGGCAAAGATTGAGCTGCTTTTGGTCTGCAGGGGGAAGTTGTTGGAGGATTCACTTCCCTCTGCTTAAAGAGCTTCACTTTGGGCTTTTGAGGGCAGGGAAAAGGTGAAAAGGATGAAGATGGCAGTGGACGTTTCACTGTTGTAAGACAAAAAAAATCATCATAGAAAAGGCAAAGAGCCTCTTGCAAACACTGGCAAAAATTGAGAACAGGCTATTCCCATCAAAATTCCTGGGGAGGACTGGGGGAAATATCCTACTCAAATGTGAAAATCTCACTATATTTTTTGTAGCTTAGACTACTTTAAAAAAATATAAATAAATAAATATATATATATATATAATCTCCCCCATATGGCTGGTCATTTACTGTGGTTGATATTATAATACACATTATTATCTCAATTAACTTATTTGGTTTTAATAATCTTATTCTAGTTTGATTTCCCCTCCCAAAAATTTAATCTTTGGAAATTCGCAACAATTCTACCAATACACCTGCAGGTAAATTTCCAAGATTCACTCTACAGCGAACTTATTTTGCTCATTATAAATGTTTCCCCAACCCCCAAGAGTTCTTTTTGAAAGGAATTAACCTATTTTCTGAGCTAAAATAGAGTGGACTCATCAAAGAATACCAAAAGAGTTTAAATTCTTCAAGCTGTTGGTCTGCTTGATAAATCTTGATTGCCAAAGGTAGAAAATCTCAAACTTCTGGATCTGGCAATAGACATAGAAAGTCAAGTAATTTACATTTCTCATGGTCTATACTAACCTAAGATGATCCATGATATTTTTTCATTTCATATCTACTCAGGCTACTGATCTACTGCAGGAGATTAAGATGTCAAAGTCTGGCTTGCAAATTCAAAAATCAGATTTAATATCCAACTTAATCTCCAGGCTTACAAACCAGCTCTCTACCCCCTTCATGAGCACTTCACTCTGGTCCCTCCTCGGGCACAGAGGATGCTTTAAACTTCAAATTAATCCTCTCCTGATCTGTAGGAGTTTGCAAGACTTCCTGAACACACTCGGCCAGATAAGACCCCAACAATTTCCTTTATTTATTCCTTGAAATTAAAAAGGCATTCCTGTCATGAATTAACCCCTTCCCTACCAAATCCCAGTTTTCCCTGCTGTGTTCATTCTGTTTGCACTCTCCATGGAGGTGTTGCTGAGGGGACAAGCAGATGTTTGCTCACTGCATCAAATCAACTGTGAGATGAGGTTTGTGTGCATGCAAACGGGATTTCAGGTGGAAAAGTGCCTTAGTAACATACAGAGCATGTGTAAAATCTAGGAAATAATCCAACTGAAACTTGCTGGAACACTGAATGAAGTCAAGATATTAAGTGTTACCCATCTTCCTTTGAACCAACACCATTACACCATAGAAGAACTCAAAATTTCAGTTTCTGAAGTAATTTTATGATTATTTGGGAATGCTTAGGCTCAATATCAAGAGGCTCCATTTATCCAGTTTATGAAAACTTTTGTCAGCTTCTGCCCCTAGGTCTCAAGCAGTTATTTTGCACTTTGAGGTATCTCATCTTAGATTTTGCCTCTTTCAAAAATCATCCCAGGTAAACATCAAGTGAAAGTGGACAGCAAGATGCTCGACTAACCTGAGAGTGTTACAAGGTGCTTCTGCTAAGAATCAGCGCTTTCACCACGATGCAATTGCAAAGTCACTCCCTTAAAATGACCAAAGCCTCAGCAATTATATTTTAATAGCCTTTTCTTCCTTTGTAGCCACGTGTCCCTCACCTGCCTTCCTCCCACACTTGCAGTCCCATCTCCTGCAGTGCCCTGGCTCCTGACTAACACCATGAAACTCTGTTCAATATTAGAGCATTGTGATTTGATTTTCAGGGCAGGCAGCAATGCAAACATTTGCAAAGCAAACCAAGAACGGCTACAAATAAAATCAGAACATTTCAAAGAGCTGAGCTTGCCTGTTCCATTCTAATCCCAGAGAAGGCAGTAGAAACAAATACCTTTTTCCCACCAGTAAAAAAAAAGCAGTTAACTGTTCAGAAAATCAGATATCCTTGCTATAATTTGAATTTTCTGGAGGCATTGTGGGCATCTCTCTGCTCTCAAGCAATCCTTTTATACCAGGTGCCAACCACAAGAAAACTTGCAATTCTCAAGCTGGTTGGGGTGAAGACACACAAGTGCTCTTGTCACCATTTTCACTCTTTCTACAATAATCAAAGTAACACAAAAGCGCTGAGAGTAAGAATCTTATTTTAATTCTCGGGACACTTCCAACTTCCAAGTGCAAAAATAAAAAGAAAATCTTGTACAAGAAAAATTGCAATTAACTTATACGAATAAATATACTAAAAAGGAACATTTTAAACCAAAACCATGTTGCTGCAATATAATTTTAAAAACATTAAAACATACCATGTCTATTAAAAACATCCCAGCCAGCACACAGAATAATTGAAAGGTTTCTGGGTGATGTAAATATAACTTTACAAAAAATAAAAATTGAGCACACTTTAAAAAAAAAATCAATAATATTATTATAGAAATGAACAATTTCCAAATGCCAACATTTTAAGCAAATGCTCATCTCTGTTGGGTTTTTCAGCGCTTGTATTGCAAACTTTGACTTCAAAACCAGAGTGTCTTTGTAAGGGTTTTTTTGCCTGGATGGTAGGGTGCCTACAGCCCCTGTGTTGCTTTAAATAAAAAATATGCCAGGTCTCACATGGCCTTTTTGATCTTGCAAATGTCAGACTTGGGGCTGTTTGTTTTATGGCCCTGCAACTATAATTTATTTGAGGTTTTTAATATTACTTATCAGTTAAGCAGAGGAAACCCCATGATAATTATGTTCTCAGCAGCACTATCTCGACATTGTGTGCTCCAACAACCGCTTTCATTGTCTGCAAAACCACAATTCTTCCAAAAATTTGTAACATCATCTGCCAGCTTCCCTGAGTGGGTAACAACAAACACACGGGCTCCAAGTACTTCAAATTCCTGCTTCCATTAAAGCCATGCAGCATTCTGAGTATGTCTGCATAGCCAAGAAATGGGCAGGAATTATAAAAATGCAATGCTTTAAAATGAAATTTTAAGGAGACAGCTTTATTTTAAAAGGGGCCAAAATGATTTTTCTAGGTTTTTTTTTTTAAACAAAGTCAGTACACTTTGCTTTTTAGCCCTCAATTTGAATTTCATGTTATTCCCATTTCAGAATACTTTAACATTCTAGGACTAAGACAGACTAAGTCTGTCTTTCTTTCTCTTTCTTTCTTTCTTTCTTTCTCTTTCTTTCTTTCTCTTTCTTTCTATTCTGACTTAGTCTCAGAAATGAACATTAGTCCATAAATGAGAAAACACTGTCCAAAAAGAAGCACAGCAGAGAAGAGTGTGCCCAGCAGTGCTGTTGTGGGCAGTGCTGACCCTGAGGACACTCACTGCACACTTACCCCAGGATCCAATTTGCCTGCTGCCCTTTCTCACCCACAAACACAAAATCTGTTCCTTCTATATTTAAAAGAACTAAAAACCTAAGGCTAAACATTGTTGTTACTTGACCTCTCACAAAATTTCCCCAATGGACTCACAAGGAAAGAAACTTTCCCCATAATTCAGTGTGAAAAACAGCACAAGGAAGCTTTGATTTCTTTTATTTTTTTTCCCCTGAGCAAAAGAAAAAAAGTTGCATTTCCAGAAGCACCAATGGCACACAGGGGATCACCACTGAAGACACAATAAGTCAAATAAATCTCTGTAATATGATGATTAAGACATAGGATTGGGCTATCCTGACTGAGACATTGCTCCCTGCTGGCAGCAGTAAAGGAAAAGGGCTGGGTTCAGATCTAGAATTTGTGCTTTCTTTCATAAATGTTGGGCTTGATTCCTTTATTCCCATTCACACTGAGTACTACTCTTATTCTTCCAGAGATTCTTTATAAACCAAGAAGGACAAAGGAATTAGAGTCACTAGATGGCATAGACACAAAAGACATTTCAAAATGCAAGTTTTCTATCAGTAGATAAACTCAAACACAAGGATTTTGGCCTCAAAGGCAGTCCAGACAATAGCTTTGGTAAATATTAATTGTGTCTTTCATGTGGAAGTGATCTCTGAACACTAAACAGCAATTTAAATGTAAAAATTAAGTGTTCCACTCTAGATAAGATCTTACTAGAGGGGGACTGGTTGACTTTTACTATAATCTTTTTTTCTATTTAACAAAGCCAGCCAAACTCTCTTAAGCATTCCCACTGCTGCTTTTTTTATAAAAATAAACCAGCCTCGTTATCAGCATAGCAATGCTCCCGAGACAAATTACACCACTAATCATCCTGTGCCAGGAAAACTTCCTGCTGCAGACCGACAATTAATCAGGAGCTCTACCCTTGCCTGTGAGAAAAAGTATTTTATGTGTGCTTACCCTTGTGCAGAGCAGCTCTGGCACATACCCACGGGGCTGGGGAGCACCAAAACCAGCAGAATCTGCCTTAACAAGGAGCTCTGTCCCAGATATTTAACCCTGTTGGAATCACCTCCTTCTATGGGACATTCCCCACAAACCCCTTTTCAGGAAGGAACAGGAACAAGGGAATTAAGAGGGTTTAAATCCCTGGTGTGAAATGGGTCTCTCACACACAGCAGGGTCAGGGGAATAAACAAAAAGGGGGGAAAAAATCTTATTCTCCTTTATATCTTGTTAAAAATAAGTTCTTTTCACAACAAATATTTTCTAACAAAGCAAGCAACTGAGTTATTAGTGGTTTGGGGTGTTGGTTTTTGGGGGTTTTTTGGAGGCGGGGTTTTTTTGTTTGGTTTGGTTTTGTTGTTGTGTTGTTTTATCTCCTAGTAACTTCTACTTGGAATAATACTCAGCATGCACCTTCTGAAAATTCACTGATTTCTGAAGAATGCCCAAGGACATCAAGGAGGTTTCACTTTGTTCACTGACCGATCCTAAACTGTAAAAAAATACGAAGTTTCCCCAGAGTGGATCTGATCTCCAGCACTCAGAAAGAAGCAAGCACTCAGGCTCTTCAGTCCCAGCCAAATCAAGAATGCAGAAAGCCCAGAACAAACACACATTCTGCGCGCTAAGTACACACACACTGACTGCTCAAAATACCTCCAACAAGCACCCGAACAATTCTTGTTTTCTGGTGTTGGCAGAGCACAGGGCGATGTTTCTGTGTGACTGTTGTAACTTGCTCTGTAACTCTGTGCCAAAACCAGAAACGTGGTAATGACATTGAATAGGTAATTAGTAACTATTAGAGCAGTATACAAACCAGGGCGTAGCCGAGGTGCGAGCATCTGTCTAAGCCACCTGGAGGGATTTGGCTTCCTAACAAAGCGCCAGAGATGGGGGTGCCTCTGTGAAAGTTTGTGTAAATCACTCGGACGGGCTATCAAAGGGTGAAACAAAACCAGAATTTCGTGTTAAATCCTATCGCAACAAAAAATGAGAACTAAGAGAAAGATTTTTATGGCTTTCCTGCGCCTTGAAAAAAAAAAACCCAAACCACTGACAAAGCCACACATAACAGAACATAACACCACCGTGGATGGAGTTTCAAGGAATACGGGCTTAGCACCCTCTTTTGGTTTTTTGATGTCAGGGGTTTGGGGTGCTCCTTAGACATTTCCAGTTTCAACTGACATGGGAGGAGTGGATAAGGTGGAATTTGTGTGTCCCCATGGAACACACAAAGCTTTGCTGCCCCAGGCAGCAGCAGCCAGCCCAGCCCCGGAGCCACCAACTTTTGTTTCACTCCTTGCTACCAGCAGCTGCTGCAAAAGCAGGAATTCCACTTTCTTCCTCCTCCTCCAAAGCAGTGGAATTTTAATTTTCTTTGCTTCTCCCCATCTTGAACCAGGAAGAGGGAGAGATGACAAACTTTTGTGAACATAACACAGTGTTGATGTGGTACTAGAAGTGATAATTGTCATGTTCCAAGAGGATTAGTGGAGGATTGGTAACTGATGAATTTACCATTGGTAAAGTCTAGTACCAAACATTCCCAGAAAAGAAATTTCCAGAGCTTGGCCATACTGGAGAATCTTTCTGTGCTTGAAGTAAGTTTGAGGACACAACATTGCTCGAGGAGTGATAACAAACCAAAACACATTCATTGTTTCAATCAGATGAAGGCAAACCCAGACAGCCCTCGGAGCTGGATGCTTTCCCCTGGATGCCAATTATAGATCCCAGAGCCTTCCCTTGATCCACAGGCACATCCCAGCACATCAGAGGAAGATCAAGCAAACCAGCCAGTCAGGCCTTCCCAGTTGTAAGCAGGTCTCTGGATCCAAAGGATGCAAAAAACCCCAACCAAGCAGAGAGCTTTATGTGTTTGGGGCACAAGGGAAGGAGCCCTGCAGGAGGCAAGGCTGCACAAAGCCTGGCAGGGAGGTCACAGGTTACAGAGCAAAGCTGTGCCACCAACACAGAGATGTCCCCAGGCTGTAGCTGCCACTGCAAAGAGAAACACCAAAAACGCTGATGCTGAGTTATCACACACATGGGAAGCTGAGGAGGTTGAAGGGGTGCAACGACCCGAGCAGGTAAATCACTGAGAAATTTGTTCTGCAGTGACTCATGGACAAACACTGGAGAATTCTCCAGAACAAAGTCAGGGCTCATCACCCTGTATAAACTTTTTAGCACTGCTGTTTCGTGCACAACAGATTTTAGAGTTCATTTTGACCTCTTAATGGCCCAGAAGTCATTCTAAAATGTACCTGAACAATCAGAGCTCTAACTCAGATCAACCACGGGTTCCTCACCAGCTGTTTAACTTTCTGGCCCATTCCTTATTTTAATATGGTGCAGGCAATTTTTCCAAGGAGTATCCATCCATCCATCCATTAACACTGAACACAGAGACATGTCTGTGCTTGCTCCTGAGCTACCCCAGGAGCAACCAACACAGCCACTAAGGGCTGGCTCTGAAACACCTCAGCACTCCCAGAGATCTCAAATATCTTCTCCAGGGTCTTCTCCAGGGCAGACAGCACTGAGAACATTAAACAAACCTGAGGAATCGAATAAATGTATTAAAGATATCAGAAGTATCTGCTTAACAACTCATACCCAGGAAAAGTAAAAATCCTGCTGCTTATAGTTTTTTTCCAGCTCTCTTCTCGATGTGCCAGCTACAGAAAAGGGCCAGAGCACAAGCTGCCCTTAGCTGAAGAGCTCTGCTGTGATGCTGCCTCTGGAAAATCCAGTCCAAATCTGTATTTCTGACACAGCTAGCACTGTGTGGCCACTGCACAGACAGACACCAGCCCGAATTCCCACCTGGCTGAAGGAGAAATTCCCTCTGAGGAATTCTGTAGCAGTTGTAATTCTTGGGCTGAGCTCTAAGAGCAAGACAGGGGCTTTACCTGGCCTCTGCTGAGGAGTTGTAGGGGCCCAGGGCTGGGCAGAACAATAAAAAAAGGAGCTTTTGTTGTTGTTTACTGCTTGCACTAAAGAGCCTTTGGTAATAGCAGTGTTAAAGCTTGCACAGTTTGAGGTGCCTGTTCTAGGCAGGAATTCCTCTTCCTGCTCATCCTCCTTGCTCCAGGTGTTCTTGACCCTCTCTTCCATTGAATAGTCAATGCCAGAATTGTCAAAGGCAGCTATCAAAGCTTTAATGCATGATAAAGCCATGAAAATGTATTGGCAGCACTGCCAAAAAACAAAGTTCCTGTAAATCTGCCGTGGTTGTTAAATGGTTGGTGAATATCTCTCACACCAGGTTTTCTATTTTAAAAAAGAAAAAAAGGTTCATAATTAGTGGCAGTAAAATTATTGGTTGTTGAAAAGTAAATAAGGCAGCTCCTATGTTCTGGCAGGATTTTATACTGAAGAAAACATCCTTTGCTATATCAGAACTTAAAACAGGGCAAAACCAGATGCAAATATTTTTCAAATAAGTAAGTTATATAAATCAA
This sequence comes from Pycnonotus jocosus, assembly GCA_013400435.1. Taxonomy (NCBI): domain Eukaryota; kingdom Metazoa; phylum Chordata; class Aves; order Passeriformes; family Pycnonotidae; genus Pycnonotus; species Pycnonotus jocosus. The sequence continues at coordinate 211,561 of VWYP01007836.1, read as the reverse complement.
CTCTCGATTTTAAAATAACAGTACTCCCTTGTACAGATCATGTGCTTACTAAACACAAAACATGAGAAAGAGGCAGAACACTTAGCTTGACAAGAAAGTTTCAGCAATTATTAGAATGAAATTAGTAGCTAAAGTCTAAATCTATCAGAGGAAGCTGATGGCTTCTCAAGATTAGTCTGCATGAAGTACTACAATGCTGGATAACCATTCAAACCCCTTGTGGCACCAGTTCTAAAGTTACTTTTTATGTTTGGAGAGAATTTTACAGAAGTATCTTTAGCAGAATGTCAGGGAAAAGGGACTCTCAGAATATTAAACAATTAAACAAGTTCACTGTGCCTTGTCAAGGTTCCTTCTCTGGTCCAGCTGAGGGAAAAACAGGCAGCACAACCCTGTTTTGGGGGCAGGAAGGTGAAGGGATAGTCTGTGCTAGGAAAGCCAGCACATTGTTTTTATTCTGTGCTAAACCCTCAATGGCTTCTTTAAAATTCACCAACAGAGAGAGAGCTGCAAAAAGAAAGGGGGACATGAATTCTCACCAAAAATCCCCCCTCTCTGCTATCCCCACAGAGGGCTTTTCTCTCTGGCAAATGCAATATCACCCAAGATAACCACACTCTAAGGCTTTAAGGGCAGCACAACACCACAGCAAGAAGCAAGGTGAGTGTTTGCTCCTCTGGCACGTTTTGCTTGGGGTGGTGGAGCTGGAGCTCCAAAGAGACACCACCAGTGCCAGGTGGAGAATCCCAAAGCCTTGAGCTGCATCCCAAATGCCAACTGCTGTGGAGCAGTTCTCTGCTCTCAGCAGGTTTCTGTGGGAAAGCAGTGTTGTTGGAGGGAAGGGACTGTTAAAAAATGGGTTTTGGAGAGCCCACATGGAAGGCAGTGACCTTTATTTCACCCTCTTCCAGCACAGAGCTCAGCAATGCTGACTGACCACAAAAACAGGCAGAGGATCACAGTCAGCTTTGCTGTCAGTGATGATAGGAGCTAAAGGATAAGCAGGAATATTGTCAAGGCTCCCTTATAAATGAGGCTCATTTTAGATTCAAGTTTCGAAGATGCAATTGAATTTTTCTACAAGGGCATTAATTATTTATATTAATAAGTTCATAGGCAGCTTTTCATCACAGCATGTTTTACACAGACACACAGCACTTTTTTTTTTTCCCCACCAGAAGATGACAAGACAGTACAAAATTATTCTGATTACACAATATAAAAAGTCAGTAGGCCAGACAGCTTAAACCAATTTCCAGGGCTGCACAAAACACCAGCAGTCAGGATCAGACCACGAGTCCTATTTCTGTTTCCTGCCCTATCTGCAAAGTTTGCTGCCTGCAATATTAATAAGAAATGCCAGTTACAAAACACATTATCCTCTTTGGCAGATGGCAGATGTAGAGGGATCCTTCTCTTAGCAGCTGTGATGCAAACAGTAGGTCTATTAGAAACATCTTCAATGTTGCTTCAAACAGGCATTGTACTTCCTCAACAGTCCATAAATGTTTGGGAAAACAGGCTTGATTTCTGAGCACTCTGGCAGGTATAACATTCAATGTGTCAATAGCTTGTTGCTGTGTGAGGCTTGGGGGCATTTTCCAAAGCCAGGGTAGCTGGGATCCCATATGGCACAGCCTTTGTAAGACACAAAACTCCTGCCAGAACAACCTGATCTTAATGAGCCGCCAGCAGATAGGCTCCAGCACCTATTACAAACCTGTGAGAAAAATAAACTGTGATCCTGTTCATCCCTAATTGCTTTTAGTCCATGGAGTGATGCCCTCTGCTAGAAAAAGAAACCCTTGCCAGTTGAGCTAATAGTCAGCAAATCCCCTCACACATTGGGGCTGCAGTGCCAGTTTTTGTGGTGTTTCCCATGCTGCAGAGCCGTGCTGCATGGAAAACAAATGGCTCAGCACACACCGAGGATAACGTGCTCAGACAGTGACAAGCAACATCATGAAGGAGCAGGCTCTCCTCCTTTTCATGTGGCTCTGAGTAAAGCCCAGCAGATTTTCCCTCTTCTTCAACAGCAAATGTCTTCTTACTTGCTGCTGCCCACACACTTAAGGAAGGGAATTAGCAGGAGTGAAGGGATTCAGGAGACTTAAGGCCCCTGATGGTTTTGACTCATGCTGTGTGCACAAAAATCCATCCACTACCCTGCTCTGCCTTTATCCTGCACTCTCCTGTGAGCTCCTTCCCACCCCTGCTCGTTTTCTGTCAGGCAGGTTTTTTAAATGGAAAAATTGTCGTTCCTAATTGAACTAATGAGACTAAAATGGAAATGCAGCCAGAAGTGTTTCTCTGGAAGCAGAGCATTCCTACCATAAACTTCTGCTCTCTGTGCATTTGGTCTCATCTATTTACCTGGCTGCTTGGCCTCATGTATCATTAACAGAGCTGTTAATTAGTGTCCCAGGTCTGCAAGCAGTGGGAAGCAGTTTTTGTGACTGGTACCTCCATCCTGTCTGCTGTGTCTTTACTACTGAAGGTTGCCCAGCCTTGACTCCAACCAACCAGAACAAGTTTGCAGAGCTGGTAGATAAAGAACTTTTATGTGAAAATTGTAATCTGAAAGCAACACCCTGCATTGACATTGAAAAAGTCACTTTTCTAAAATGGAATCTAGCCTACCCCACATATCCAAAGTGATAAGGAAAGGTTCAGAGGGAACGTCTCCAAGAACAAGAGCATGGGGCACAGAAGTACTGAAAAAAGTTTATGCACACCAAGAAAGCCACAGCACACCAGCTGCCTGCTGTGTCTACTGCATGGGCAACATGAAAATAATTACACCCAAGGGCACAAATTGAGGGGAGTTTTTTGCAGGTGTTCACGGAACTACTTTATTTGCTATGTCTTCTGGAGTGTTTCAAACAGAATGTAAACTTATGACCAGAATTACAAATTTTGCCTTATCCTGTAATCCATTCATATCTCCTTGAAAAGATAATTGATTCGTGTCTTGGAAAACATTTACAGACTGTAAACTATATGCCAGTTGGAAGTTATTAAACACCAGAGCAGATGTGTCCTTCTCAAAGACTGCAAATGAGATCTCTCTTGCTTTCCTGTGTCTAACACAGAGCTAAAAAGTGTTTTTGGAATAAAACACAACATACAGCTGCTCCTATGCACAACAGCAGATGACTTATTGTCATCAAATACAATGTTTCATATTGGCTTCAAATTTCTCAGCTTTCAATTCAACTCAATAATTTAAGATGCAGCATAAATCAATGAAATAAGGAAAAAAAAATGAGGTATGGCACATTGACCATATTTATTTATGAAATTATTTAGTTGGGGGAGAAATAAGGGAGATTGGCTGGCAACGGATGAGGAGCCAGCAGCAAGAATATGTTCCTGATGATGGAGAGACAGATGGACATAGAGACAGAGGAAACATTGCTAATTATTGCAGGTTCCAGCACTGAATCATAAAAGATGACCACAATTAAGTACTTAAGGCTAGGACAACAGTACCAACTGCAGGCATGTTTCACAAACAATTTCAAATTAATACAAATTGAGGCATTTCCTCCAAGCAATGTGTACATTCATAAGCAGGCATGTGTCTGCACAGTTTCTGTGCCTCTCTGCAGCTACAAACAGCAGCACAGTTCAAAAACTTGCCTTTCTGGCATGCAAAAATAGTTTGTGTTTCAACATGCAGAATTCCACCTTTCAGAAAAGAAATTTATGGTTAATCTGAGAATACGTGCACAAGATGCGTGTCTATATTAAATCAGCTATGCTTGTATTAGAAAGATTTACCTTAAAAATTTAATTAAAATGCTGACTCATAAGGGATTTCCCCCAAATTAGTCAATAGGAATGAAAAACATCCAAAGTAGTATTTCCTTTAGAGTTCTGATATCATTTCACAGAAGGGGAATGGCTACTGACTACATCAAACTTAATTTTTTTACTCATAACCTATGGCAGAACATACCTTGGACTTAATGCCTTTCTTACATGGGTTTTTTTACCTAAATTCCCAAATAATCCAGGCTCATTTACTATTTGTATATTTGTTATTTTGTTTACAGAAATGCAGAAGACCAGGACGTCTCTTCCTGCATGTTTAGAAGAGGATCAAATTACATTCTCATTTCTCTTCAAATACTTCACCTTGCAGAAGTGACTTGAACAGATATGGAATATCAAACAGTGAATTAATCTCTAATTTCAGAACAAGTGCTAGAGCAAAATTACATATGCATTTGACAAAAAGAACATAAAATAACAGTGAAAAAAGGAAAATACATTTAAATTTTTTTCTTTCTTTTAAAGATTACAGTTGTTAAAGGATATTTTAGGGATTTGATGAAAAGTCTTCATAATGGAACAAATGAGAAAACTAATAACAAAAAATAAATTTATATGCAGAATTATGAGGAGAAGAAAAAAAACATGCCTGAGTGAATAACAATAAAGAGAGAAGAGATAAAGTGCATCAAAAGTTTGATGCTTTTGAATATATACACTCTTGATTTACATTTGGAAAAATTACCATATTTTATTTTTTTAAATATATTTCAAAAGATCAACAGAAATAAAGAGATTCCAACATTTTTCCTTAAGTTCTCTCCAATGTAGTAGAATTGGTTACAAATGCAGAAATTTAGTTAGAAAAGGCAACCAAAATTAAAATTTTGGTGGTCGCTTTTCTTAAATGTTTGCCCTGTTTTACCAAGAATCATTCCTGTGTTTAAAGTATGACTTTTCAGTTTTAAAATTAGACCCAGCCCCTCTTATTACAAACTTGCTATAGAAGTTCCAGTTGCAATAAATGATTATTAAGTGAAATTAGCTTTAAAACTGCCAGAGGTATGAAGAAAGAACTATCTGTAAATACCTCAGATTGCAAAAAAAAAAGAAGTTTCAAGGAAGGTATTAATGTATTTTATTCAAAACTAGATACAATTCAATGCCCTTTTATGTGCTTTAATATGATCACATATTTGGCAGATATGGCGTAAGGTTTCCTAAATTAATGTGATGTTTCCAGCTCCTGATAGCCAGGATAATTTTATTATTCTGTTGGTTCAACCTGTTGTGTGTCCAAAAATGCTGCTGGTTGTTCCTAATCTAATTCAGCTCTCAGAAAAACAGGATAGCAAACAGTATCATCAGTAAATGTTAATATTACATTTACATTAGTAAATATTACATTATCATTAGTAAATTTTAATATTACAAATATGTCACACTAATTTGCAGGACACTTGGAATTACCTTGGAACTCAATAAAGGGACAGGCTGTTGGAGCTAAAAGACACAAAAACTTTGAAGCTTTACACTTTCTTAAACTTCTTTAAACTTCTTTAAACTTCTTCTTAGCTGACAGATGTTGATAAAAATGAAGACATCTATACCCTTATCTTCTACTCTTCTTTCCAAAACAATTCTGTTTTCTTTATCTACAGTTCTAAAACACTTTTCCTCCCAATGGATAAAATTTTCTGCTGGCTTCTGTTTAATTTTTATTTTGTCCAATTCTCACTCTTAATATCCACTGCATAAAGTGCATTTGTATCATTACATGTGTTGAGCACAGTAGCTTTACAAATATTCAAAGAATAGATTAAAAACTTATTGGCTTTATAATAGGGCTTGTTGGTTTGGTGTTTTTTTTTTAAAAAAAAAGCAGATTATACAGAAAGCCTCTCACCAGGGAACCCAGAAGAGGCCCTGTGGCTTTTCCACACCCAGTCAATTAAAGGATTACTACTATTAAAAAAACAAGTCTTTCTTTGGGACTGTAGATTTAAGCACATTATCTGAAATTGGTAGGGATCATCTTTGCTTGTAAAGTGCCAGTAGGCTTACTGACAGCAAATTCTGAGTTAGGCATCTTGGAGACCAGCACAAAAAACCTGAGTGGCTCCTATAATAAAACAAACCAGACCTCATAGCAGCTCCTACTAGAGCAGAAATGTAATTCCTGTATTTCGAGTGGTCTTTTGATAGGATCATTTATCAGCAAAAAAACCCTTCCATTTTCCCTTCAATAACTGAGGACTTGTGTCCAACCTGGAAAATAGATCTCATTTGTTGTGTCTAAGGAAATTGTTCCTTTAAAAAGCAGCATTTATTTGCCTATCAAAACTATGTGGGAACAGCACAAAATACGGGGTGGGGTTTGTTTTTTCAGTTTTGATTTTACATAGATCCAATACTGACACTGATTAAAAACCAGCAAGGTGCCTCCTGTTTTTATATCACAGAGTGGTGGAAGTGCTCTGGTAGCTGGAGGTCAGCAGGCTGGTAAAAATCAACCAGGCATGTGAAGAACAGAACAAATAAAGTTTGTATTGCAGAGTGGGATTTAAGGGCTGCATGGCTGTCACCAGCACTGAGGACAGCAAAAGGCAGAAAATAGGGGAACACATTAGGACAGGTTTTTATACAGAAAACATGTAAAAGATAAATAAAAGAGATCCATGCACATGCACACTTCAGGCCCAGCCTCTGCCCTTAGGGACATTAACCCAATCCACAGCTACACTTTTGGGCTCAGTTTGGCTGCTGTGGCTCACAGATTGGCCAGCTACAAACCAAAATTGCTACGAAAGATGGTGCAATTTCTGTCTACAGCCACCTCTGGATTAAATACTGTTTCAGGGCTCTCACAGCCTGAATTTGCTTAAGCACTATTGCAAAAGGCAACAAATATGGTTGGCATTTGGCCTCTGACTGTCTACCACTCATTGTTTCCTCACAAAGGTCAGGACTGAGGCTTTGTGCCTAAAAACAGCTGCAAGCAAAACATTTTTTGGAAGGGGGGAAATTTCAGAGCCAGGCTCTACAAGCTTTATGTGAATGAATGGGCCCTGCACTGCCTCTTGATTTCACCAACTTGAGCAGAGATATTCAGCAATAGGTTGTCCTAAAGATATTCCCATGATATGAAGAAGGTGACAGGAAAGCAAAACAAAACACACTAAAACAAGGAGATACACTTTGGGGAAAGAAATCAAGGGTCAAGAATTATTCATGAACATACCTCTCTCTCTCTCTCTGTTAAATGTGGTTCAGTTGCTGACAGGATCAAAAGTAGCTGTGATCTGGATCTGCCTGCATTTTGAAAAGAAAAGGGGGGGAAAAAGAGCAGATGGATGAAACAAAGGGTTTAAGCAGCTTACTTTACAGTAATACTAAATTTTTTCACTTGATGAGCAAATACTGGATTAGTTATGAGTGCTGCCATGGCAGGTGGCACCTACTAGCATAGAAAACATATTTAACTATACCTGAAAAACTTAGAGAAAATTTTAAAAGTCAATTACAAAGGCTGGGACATATTATGAGCTACCTTTGAAATACTATAACTACAGAAGTTAAAACAAATGGGAGGCATGTAGGCATAACATTATTAAAAATTCAAATTATTTGATCAGAAAGGTATTGATTTTATATATAGACATGCAATATCGAAATGTTTATTACTATACATAAGTTCTTTGTAGCATATATTTTATCATCCTTTATCCCATAGCAGGGTTGTTCTACTTGTGCTTTTGAAATCCTTTTATCTTGGTTACAGAATATAGAACCACACAGCAAGCTCTTTGCTCCCGAAATACAGAATTCTCATGTAAGCTAAAGCAGTAAAGTTCTTTAGTAAAGCTCACTGAAGAGAAGGAGATATAAGGCAAGAGCTGGGATTTTAAATTCTTCAATGACATGAACAATCTCAATACCTTTAATTTTCCTGATCAACTTCAGACAGACCAGATCTAAATAACATTCAGGAGAGTTACTGGTCCTGATCGTGCTGAACACAGCTGCTGATGGAAAAGACACAGGATCAAAGATTTCTGTGATGAGGAAATCTTTACTAATGGGGCAATTTGGGAACCTCTTCACCTAAAAATCTGAGAGTTAGTAACATGACTTATCAACCTGCATGGGTAAAGCTCAGCAGTTAACAAAGCTCTACAATACCACATTGTTATCTTCACCTAACCTGGGCTGAGTTGCAAACAAACAAATGTTTTTGGTTTTGTCAGAAGCCACAGAAACAGAGTGGGCTGTGAGGATATCCTGTGGTACTGACCTTGACCAGGCCAATCTGAAGCACTCTGATCACCACTCAACCTTGCTCCTGGTGAGTTTTTTGTGAAGTTATACACACACAACCTGCTTTTCTTAGTTAAGGGATTTTTTTACAAGAATCTGAAAACCTCGCTGTTAAAAAAAAATAAATAAATCAATGAAATAAACTGTGTCTTCCTCTGCTAGTGCAAAATGAACCCAGAGGGTTTTCAGTGGAAAGCAGCCTCCAGTTAAGCATTGCAAGAGGTACCTGTGCTCCACCACACACAACTTTATGCCATGCACACTAATATAATCCCTGGGACAAAATGGTCACTTCTGGCTGCTGGAAATCAGATAAAATGCCTCAGGGCAACAAATACATTTCCCACAACATCCCTTCAGAAACAAGGAGCGGTGCAATGTCACTATCCAGAAAGAAAAATTGTGTTTGTAACCTTGTGTTTAACTGACCTACAAGCACTGGGTTTTGCCCCTTTAATCCAATTTGCTCATGTTCCTGGCAAAAAAAATGCAATCTAAAATGTTTTCTAACTTCTCTGCTCCACCCCCTGCAAAGTACAGGACTCATTTTGTCTGAAAAATTAGCTTATCATTAGATCTGTGGCAAATTCCCTCACAGATGGTCTTTCTTTATCTTTTCAATGCTTTAATTGGATCTTTATTTTGTGGTGATCAAGCTTAATAAAGGTCCATTTCACAAGACATCCTTCATACTGCTATCACATTGTCTACAAATTTTGTTTCCAATCCCAAATATTCCTTCAGGAGTGTTTCTTTAAATATGCTAAATTTATATCCAAACACTTTTTAACGCAGTTTTGCATACTCTCAGAATACAATTAAATCTTTGCAGACTATTAACAGACTGCATTTGTTAGTGATTAAACACCTGGGAACGTTTATAGACAGCTTTTATCCCACCATTTTTTATTGCCATGGTTTCCTGAATCTCTGCTTTTCATACTAACTCTTCATCCAGCACTTACCTGCACATTTAAATTTCAAATTAATTTTTCTCTAGGCTTTTTCACAATTACAAGTTATCAGAAATCATTGACATATAGTAATTTTACACTTGCAAATTAAATGCATCAAAATTTGCTTTGCCATATTAGTCATTAGCCAAAATCAGTTTCTGTGATTATTTTGTCCAGATTAAACAGAAATCTCAACTAAATTGCCTAAAAGAAGTTCAATGCAGTTCCCCCTTCAAAATTAAATCAGAAGGGAAATGTTGGGTCTGCTGCATCTGGGAGTTAATTTCTTGGATTATGCTGTCATTGGTTGGAAAAATAAATATGTACTTAGGAATCCCAGAATCACAGGGTGGATGAGGTTGGAAGGAACCATTCTGGAGCATCTGGTTCAATCTCCCTGCTCAAGCAGGGTAAAAACTAAACCAAACATAATCTAGGAAGTTGCCTTCACCCTGTTTGGGCAATTCACTTCAATGCATTGCTATTTTGTGGTAGTATGTGTGCTTCTAACAACAATACTGCTATTTTCTGTGATAATATGATCTCCTTATGATCACTAGGAAAACAGTTTCCTTCTCCCAGCTTGCAATGAAGATAATAAGAAATCTGCCACAGCAATCTAGGGCTACCAACGATTCCTTCCAGAAGCCTCCCTCATTATCACTTCCAAAGCTGTGTAACATACTAAATTCTAATAGGATTAACTGGGAATCAACTGTAACATGAACTAATGGACATCTAATGAAGTAGCCCAAAGCCCCTGTGATACATAAGGAGATAATTAGATAAGTTTCCCTTCCACTTGCTCATCACCCAAATATCTTGCCTCTTACAAACTCTTGGGATTTCACAGGCAAGCAAAAACTGAGGAGGAGCTAGAAATAAGTGAAACCTGCATATTATATAAAAACTATATAGGCTACTTATACCTCTTTGGAAATACTATTAGTTGCCTGTCTTAATCATTGGACACTTCTAGATCCTTGAAAATATAACCCTGACTCTCTTTTTCAGATGAGATTTATGCCAGAATCCTCAAAAGGGCTTCAATATTGTTCCATTCATCTAATCCATCATCATTAATAGGCTGCAATGCCTGATTTTAGGTGTCCTGCAAGGGAATGAAATTGCATTAGATGGACTGAAATGGATGAGACACTCGATTGCAGAGCTCTCCTGGTGAGTTTTAGCACACAATGCTGGAATGGAGAAGTTTTACTGAAGGCATACAACTGCAGTGTATTTAAATAAAAGCCACGTTGAGCTCAGTGTTTGTTAAATTCAGTGCTGTTTGGCAGCAGCCAGGAATTCTCCCATGCTTTGTGGAGTATTTATGTCAGGTTAGCACTGTTGTTCCACAGCCAAACTGCAGCAGGATTCAGAGGTCCCAGTTAAAGAGGAATGGATGAGAGGACAATGAAACAGCACTCGGGAAATGTAAAGCTGCACTCTGGAGACACTTAAAAGGGCAATAAAGATTGGCCCTGCAGATGCCATACAGTCAGCAGTGCAAGCAAATAAGCAAATAAGGTGTGGCCTAGAAAGTTAAAGAAAATAATCCCACAGCAAAAGAGAGGGAACAATGGAAGATCAGCATAACAAGATGAAAAATGTTTTCGAAGATACACATGTTGTAAGCCAGAATTTGTTGAGACTAGAAGGAAGATGCCTGGAGCTGTCAAGACACGAAATGATAAGGGCCTGAGTGAGAGCTCTGGTCATGTGAATGGAAAACAAAGGCTGAATCAGCCTGAGACTGAGCAGGAAGGGGTAAATGCTAGCAAGAGCAGAAAGAGAAGGAAGAATTAACAGGCAGTGAAGCCTGGTGTGGAATAACGTGTATGATCATGTATATGCTGCCCTGATACTGTGGCATTTAAGGTAACAGCATTTTAGATCCAGTTCTGGTAGCTTCAGCTTCCCAGCCAGATACCTTTGGCAAAGCCAGGCTGAGAATAAAAATGAGGTGCTGGGAGGAGGCTGTGCAGCTGGTGCTGCAGGCACAAGAGATCTCCTGAAGAGATTCCTAAGAAGGTCTTTGATGCCACAGTCCTGCTAGAAATACACATTTCATATTTCCCTTTTCTTTCTCTGAGTCCTTCCCGTGTTGCTGACTAAAGTACATCCACCACTACGCTGATGGCAACTTCCAGTGATTTATTGCAATCTTCCTCTTGACCATTCCTGGTACAATGTGCATTAAATCTATTCAATCTGTTAACAACAAAAAAATAATAATTTTGAGGTGGTTCTTTTTTTCCTTCAGCAAATAATTTCATATTTTATACAACTAAAAAAAGCTTAATATTTTTACTTTTAAAAAAACTATTAATAGAAGAAAATTGCCCTGCATTTAATTTTCAGTTTTCCTTTCTGACTAGAAAACTGTGTGCAGTTCAAAACAGTACTTTAAATTCTTGATCCACTTTTAAATGACTCTGTGTTGTCCCATTGATCCATGAGAATATGTTAAAACTTGGAAGAATGAAAACCTTAATGTTAAAAAAACAGTCACTCCAAAGGCTGTATGTCATTAAAGACAACACCATTCTTCTGAAAGGAGAGATGTTTGGCATTTTTCATTAAAAAAAAAACCCAAATATAAAATCAGTTCAGTGTCATCTGTAAAATCTGACTGAGGCTGAATCAACTTTTTAGGATCAACTTTTCCCCAGATTCTCCTGCGTTAAGAAATGTGAAGGTACATCCCTGTTTCCTTTGCATCTTTACTGCTGGTGGCCCTAAACTCATGTTTTGAGATGACTTTCAGAAATAACATCCTTACAGAAACTGTGCAAGGATTACATTGACTTATGTGACAGCGTCCTGGTCTTTGAGAGATTGGTAGGATAAGCTGGGCAACCACGAAGCTTGTTGTTAATGAGAAATTAGATGTTGTGAAATTCTAAAAGGGATGGTGAGCCCCAACCTGTTATTCTTCAGCCACACCAGCTGGACAGGCAGTGGTGAGATGAATCTTTTAAGCAAAAAGCAGGCTGCAGCACATTCTGAGTCAAGAATTCATGCAGCAGTTGCACAATTAGGTTATGCAGTAAACAGTCAAGAGAAAATAAAAATAGAAGAAAGAAATACATAAATCCACTCCAGGAGACACTGACTGGCTCTTTAATTTTGTTATGTTTAAATATTTTCCTCCTGAAATTAATAGTTTTATACTCCCTACTTGTAAAAATATAATGCACAAAAGTGAAAGGAAAAAGGCATAACTAAAACTAGCCAGGGTTATTTTACACAAATATATCTAATAAAAAAAAAAAGAAGAAATCTGAGTTATGTTGATCACTCAAAATTTTGAACAAAAATAACATCAAAATTTCAACCTGCCAAACGACAAAGGGAATTTAGAAGTCCCAGCACAAAACTGAGCTCCAGGCAGTAGCTGCCACCACCACTGAGACACTTTGGTGCTTTACCAGCAGACTGAGCTATTTTATATTTTTTTTTCACTATGAACCACGACGGAACCGACATCACGTTGAACACACAAAATCCCCAGCACTTTCATGGAATCACTGGGGGACAGGCTTCCAAGGGCTGCAACATTTTCCAGCAGCCTCCTCCTCCTGCCAGGAACAAGCGGGCGAAGCGAGGAGCGCGTCCGATACAAGTCGGATACACTGTACGAGAACGGGCGCTTGATGCCATCCGCGCACAATTGCTGCCAAAGCCGCTTTTGTGCAGTCAGGTTTAATTCCTGGGCTCTGAAGTCATGGAATGGTGCTCAGCAGAGCAGAAAGGTGAGCGCCATCCCGATAAGGGAAAGCAAAGAGAGGCGTTTTTCCGGATGGCTCCGTAAGCTGGGGCCTGTGTCCCCAACAAAGGGCTCTGATTCCCAGCCACATTCCCTCCCAACACGGCCCAATCCCCAGCTGGAAAGTAACTCCACACAAACAATGGTTAAGCCTCTGGCTCGTGGCTTGAAGCGATTTCTTTGTCAGACTTTTGTCCGTGGACATAATTAGTTGTTTGCCAGGGAATTTCTTGGCACGGCCCATAGCCTAACGCTTTTAAAACCAGCATGGATTTCTACCCACTTGGAAAAGGAGTCCAAAATACTCCATTAAATTAAGGATATAATTCATTGGAGAGAAAGTGTTGCTTGGAGGTATCGGTGACATTTCTGGGATGCTCACAAGGGACTTCTATAAAAACAGAAAGAGGAAGTAGAACTGTTAACTATTTATTTTTACATAAAATACATCACTTATCAAGGTTGCTCTAAGCCCTAGATTTGCATAATGATGGGTGGCACTGAGCCATGCCTGGCACCTGGAAAACCTTGGTGACTTTCCTTAGCTTGAAGGGAAAGAGGAAGGGGAAGGGACACGTTCCATCAACCCAGGTTGTTCCAAGGCTCATCCAACCTGGCCTTGGACACTTCCAGGGGTCCAGGGGCAGCCACAGCTTCTCTGGCAGCCTGTGCCAGGGCCTGCCCACCCTCACAGAGAACAATTTCTTCTTAATATCTCATTGAAACCCATTTCTTTCCATTTGAAGACATTTCCCTCGTCCTGTAACCACAGTTCCTGATATCTCCATGTGATGCCAGCTATACCCATTGAGAGTAACCATATTAGTGGCTGATAAATAGATTCAGATGAGAAGGAAAGAGGAAATACGGAAAATAGTCAACCAAGGAACATAAGATATGAACAGATTTCAAGCATAAGACATATAGATAATTATTTTGGCAAAACCTAAATAATTTTATTATGAGTAATATTTTTAAATTTCTGTAAAAAAATGCTGGAATAATACCCTTTTAGTGAAATGTTTTAAAATACTTCCTCATAACTGTTATTCAGTAAATATTACTAATCAGGAATATGTGTGCCAATGTTCCAGATCTGCATCTGGCAGTAAAATCAGATGTAGAGGCTGACTATGAAACTTCTGATTTCACAAATCCAATGAAGAAGCTGCTCTTCACATTCCTCAAGATAAAATCAAATATTAGAAAATGCAAACATAGAGCCTTCAGCATAACAGAGTTTCATATAAAACGCTTACATTTGCAAAGTATTAAAAGCAACTCAATACTTCCCTCCAATCACTAGGCTAGAAAAAATTGAACATTCCCAAAAAGTATTTAAAAAATTACATTCTTTTGATTACCAGAGATACTTTAAAAATTACAATGTAAATAATACTTAATCAATTTTTAAAATAATAATCATCAAAAGGCAAAAGCAAAGTCATTAATTTTTAAATCATATTTGAATAAGAATGCAAAACAGAGACAAGGGAACATCTTCAGAAGTTTGGAATCCAGCATCCATAAAATACCCAATCCATACTTACAGCAATGATTACATTTGGCTTTTTTTTAAGTGGATAACACTTAGCATAAAAATGCTAGAGAATCCAGATGAAAATTTAATTATAAAAAAGCAATGGAATTATTTAGCTTTATAAAAACCTCAAACTCAGAAAAGCTGTTTACTCCTTATAAGATAAATGGTTTATATATTATATCGTGTACACACTATATAATTGAGTTTCAGGTTTTATTTTATTTGTAGCCTTTAAAAATATGCTTCAATATTACAGTAAATAAGAACTGTATGATTCATTGGGAATCATCTAAATAACTAAAAAATATTGCATAACCATTTCTAAGGTTTGGCCTATCCCCAATCAGATGACAACACAACTTGGTTCTATCATTTTACCCTTAATTTAAATTCCTGTGCTTTCAAAGTCAGAAGAACTGACTCAAGGAAGTTACCCCAAAATACAAAGGACAACTTGAAGGCAGTTTTATGAAACTATTAATTCTTCAAATACTGGTTCATGGGATTTTCAGAACAAATTCAGTGACTTAGGGGCAAAAATCTCCACAGTTAATGAGGTAAGTTAGATTCAAAGGTAGAAACTTTCTTTACAATTTCATACAACTCCACAATGCTACTTCATGCAGCTTAGATGGGAAGTTGAACTCTAACCTGCTGTCTCTGTGCAAAATATAAAAATCACATTCTATTTCAGTTTATCAGTCTGAAAATGGATTCTACCATCAAGAGAGTGAAGCTGAACAAGTTTCTGAGTACCACCATTTTTTCCTAGTAAATACAGTGTAAAATTATTCAGCAGGGGAGAAATTAATATGCAATGCTCCAGTACCAATTCCTGGCAGATTTCAGAATTTTCTTCTCAGAGCTTGAGTACAAAAGTCACTCCCCAGCATTCTGGTAGGCAGAGGCCAAAATAAAACACTGTTGGTAAACAGCTAACATAAATACTAATCGCAGAAACTACTAGATTAAAACAAAAAAGATTCAGCATCTGCTCTGCTGCTTACAAAAAGAACAGTTCACGGCTTTAAAAACACGAAATCAACATTTCATTTACAAGTACTTGCATACAGTCCTAAATTGAGCACATGAACCAGATTGCAGAGTCATAAGTTACTTCTCCAGTGAATAAACAATGGAATTAGTCAAGCTGCCAATCCTTTTCCCTAAAGCAGGAATATCACATACAAGGCACTACACTCCCTACAAGCTCTCATTTCTCTCCTGCCAGGTTCATTTTGTTATCATCTCTTGCATTTGCTGGCTTCATGCAGTGGTCTGGATGGAGCAGCAGCAGCAGCAAGAATGTCAAAGCAGAATTGACACACCTAAGTCTCACCTTGTTTTCCAACAAACAATAGAAAGTGCAGCTTAACAGAATTGGTCTATTTAGGTTGACATCTCATCCCTTCCATAAGCTCCAGCACAGATGGATGAGACCAATGGGTCTGCCCCAAAATGGACAAACACTGCAGGGCAGAGGAGTGTGAACACACAAACCATGAGAGAGAGGGAACCAACTAGATGGAAGAAAGTGCAAACAAAAGTTAAACAAAGAAGGAAACAGAATGAGCTACTTCCCTCTGCCATGGCAGACCAACTGCACTCTCCATCATGGGCTTCACCTCCTCCGTGCACATTCACCTGACAACTCCAAAAACCTCTTGGGTAGTATTTTTTGGGGGGGTAGCTGGTAAGGCATTGCCACTTGGGCATGATCACTTCCCTTTGTTTCATAACAAACATCACAGGACCAGCATCCTTACCAAAACTTTGTGTTTTGACCTTAACATCCACGAAACCAGAGCTGTCCTAAACCAGCAAACCTCTAAGCAGCTTAACCCCTCCAAAATGCATGCCATGAATACAATTTTGAGAAGGAAACAATGCCAGCTTGGAAATCAGAATATCTGATCTCCACTGGAGAGATGGTGTGGCTGAGCATCAATTGTGAGAGGTGATATTTCACTAGGCAGAATTACAGACAGTCATGAGCAAATGATGACAGAAGGTGCTGCACCCAAGGGTTTTTGAGCTCTTTTAATCTCTTAGGAAAATTTTTATCCTTGCAACACTTAAGGAGTTGGAAGCTGAACAGGGGCATCTCGCTTTTGAAAATGCAAGGCTAACAAATGTCCACAAAATTAAAATAAAAATAATTTCCTCCTTCATGCCAAAAATGTAACACTTCAAGAAGCAACGTATCAAGTTACATCTAATCCACAGCTTCAGAAATTCAACTCAAGTTAAACTCAATAAGCCAAAAAAAGAAGAAACTCTCAGATGAAACTTTTCTAGATACAGAAGATACAGATTCTTTGTTTAGCTACAATAATTCCTTGTTTAGCTAGAATAATACAGATATTTCCTAGAACTCCAAGGGAACAAACTATTGTTCTTAGAAGCAGCAGAAATTTGTAGGTAGAATTCTGATCTTTCTTAAACATGCTAGAAGTTCATAAAGAGGGAGATGCAAACACCATGATCTCTAGCAATAGGACCTCTATTTGTTTTCAAGATACAAGGATAGAGAATCCTATTACAGAAATGCTCTTATCTTCCCAAAGAAGAAAATAATTGACATTTTTCATGTGACAACAGACAGCACCAGCTACTGTCTGTTGTCCACTTATTTGAATCAGCTCTTGAGAGTCACTGACAGAAATTTAGGAAGAAAAATCCATTCTAAATATGATCTGTATTAGGTTTGAAACTGTATTCAATGTGATGGCTGTATTTGAGAATAAACCCTGCAATTTCCACTCAGTCAAGATGCATTCCCAGGCTATTTTGGAAGAAGTGACTGAAAATTGGCTAGGGAATTGATAGTGACTAGTAATGAAGTTTTTACCCCAGTGGAGAGACCAATGAGTTTTATAATTCATTGTAGCATAAATCTTGAGAATTGTGAAAGAAACAGGTTCATAGCAAGTTAATTTCTCTAACCTTTATTAGTTTATATGGTAATTTACCTGACAAAGGAGAAAATGAGAGGAAATGCTTGAGACAACTCATAAAATGGTAAAATTCCAAACAGGCAATGTTAAAATATTCCAGATTACAGATGAAAGTAAATTGAGTAAATCTACCAGAATTCCTCATGGCTTCAAACATTATTCATTCACTGACCATTAATATTAGAAGAGCATTTTGAATTAGAAGTAATGAATGAAAAGATTTACATAGGGATATCTTTACCTGTATGCTACTAAAATTATAGTCAGATTGAAGGAGACTAAAAAGCCAAGAGAAATGTGCATCTTTTTTTTTTTCTCACTAAGAAAGGTGAAGCAGTATGTAGAAGATAAGGCTCTAAAAAATTCACCAGATTCAACTCTCTAAACAATATTTTCAGGCAATTACAACCTTGGCTTCATCTGCTGATCCAAATCATCCAGCAAGTTCACACTGACAAGTAAAGCTTGTGTTTATTTGCATTTCAAACAGCTAAAAATTAGCTCAAGATGCTATATTTGTCTGGATCCTTACATGCAGATTTTAGTACAACACTATTTTGGCCTCCAGAACACAACAAAATGTTAAACAGGAAGTTGGAAGTTCTGTCAGCTGAAATTGCCAAGGAGCAGGGTTAATATTAGAAGCACTTTTAAACTTCAGCTCGATGCTTTTGTTCAAGTGAGTTGAGTGAAAATTAATGTGGGCACAGGAATGGTCAGGTTTGGGCTGCCAAGCTCCCATGCTGAGAACCAGGGGAGGATCTCCTTTCAAAAACGTTTGGCTTGCAGATGCAGAAACACAAATTGCATCAGTTTACACTCAGATCAGGTTTTCAAGATATGTCTCCCACACAATAACACTGCTGGAATGAGCAGCTGGATCCTGAGGCACGGCCCTACAGGAAAATGGGCATTCAACCTTTTTCCCTGTGCCTGCAATATGTGAAATATCCAAATGGTTTCACATCAGACAAGTGCTGGGTTTGTTTGTCACAGCCACACGTGCTCTGTAATGGAGTTGGTATAAAAACACTACACAATTTCATGAGTTCATCACGTGAATTTCAACAACAGAGGTCACATAACTCATAAAAAGTCAGTTTATATTGGGAGGATGTAAGTCACAATGCTAGCAAGAATTTTATATGTGGAAATTATGGCACTCCTCTAACTCCAAATTATGGGATGGTATCTAATAGAACAGCAAGGCAGTCAGAATTGCTCATACAGATGACATAATACCAGTCCAACAGCCCAGATGACAGGAGCTGAACTGACAACACTTTGGGGACAGAGATTCTGGAGATCAAGCTGCCTTCCAGCTTGGTGAAGAGACAGCTGTTGGGCTGAGACAGCCCCATACAACCTGCAAAGTGTGTTTCATGTCAAAGATTGCATTCCTGACCCGCAGTTTTAAACAAACACCAATCCTCTCTTGGTTTAGACAGAGGTCAGTATTGATTATGGTTCCTAAAACAGCACTTCTGCAATAATATTGGTATTTTTTGCCTGCAAAAGAATGTTTTGCTTTACTGTGATTTAAACATCCCACAAATTCTTCTGCCTACTCACCTCCAGACTGTGATGAGACCATTTTAGCTATTTCATTTTGATGATATTTTGAGCCAATTACACTTTACAGATCTCAAGAACTTGCTCAAGCACACTCCTGCCATTTTTTTTTAATAAGCAAAAGAAGGCTCAAACCCAGTACTTGCAGATGAATTATAAAATAAGGTTTATTGCAGCTACTTACAATTAGCATGAATAATTTTTATTGCTGTATAAGTATTAAGATTCTTTGACTACACCTTTCTATCTAATTCACAGTGGGAAAAAAATAAACCCAGAAGAGCCTTTGCTAGAAAGACCCTACAATAATAAGGCAAAACCTGTATCAAAACAAACAGTGAAGGTCACTGCCACCCCAGTTGTCCTTTATCCCCCTCATTCTCCTCTTTCCCAAGTTCTGCTCTGGGACTGTCACTCCTTCTCTTTACTCAAGCTGCAAACCTTCAATTGGGGAAGAAGTCTGGCTTTTGTTCTGGAAAAAAAAAAAAAACAAAAAAACCAAAAAACAACCCACTTTATCAACAGCCCAGTTTACCCAAAATACACTGATTGACTTAAATCACTCTGAGTGAGTGGCCTTCAAATCAGGTTGTCTACAGAAAATAATTCTCCCACCCCATTCCATCCCATCCCATCCCATTCAGGTTTTCAAGACAAACATTGATTTGAATCTGTTTTACAGCTAACGTGGCTAATATTTTACAATATATATCAAAAATAGGCACTTTGGTTTAGAACCTTCTATTCTAAATCTGAAGAAAGGGGGGAAAAAAAACCCCAAACAGCTCCCAAAATAATTTAATGAGAAACCAGACTATAGTTTAAAAAAAAAAAAAAGGAAAAAGAAAAAAAAAGAAAAAGAAACTATATCTACAGTAACCTTCAATAGTGAAAGTGATAACTGTTTCAAGTGGACACTGAATAACCCAGTTAAATGCTGGAGCTCCCCTCACAGTGCTTTTAATCCCAGAAATCCTTTCCTTCAGGAACATCCCTTGGCAGTAGAGCAGCAATGAAACATTTACAAAAAAAAAATACCTAATTTCGGAATATCTGAGTACCTAGTTTGAGGCGAACATTAAATAACAGCAATAAGCCAGCAAATCTGCTCACAAACTGGTTTTCCATTTCTGGTTTAACCACTGAGCACAGATCCCATGTTCTGTGTAGTTCTGCCCTCTCCTGGTGCAGCCGACACTGCAAACACAGAAAAATTAATTATTGTGCAGCAATTACAAACCAGCCAGGCTGAGCACGGGCTAATAACGTGCACTGAACTCTCTTGCAATCGCTTCTCTGGGTTCTGATCTACCTCTTGTTAAGAGTTCATGGAAAGAAAATGAGTTTTCCCAACACAAGAGAAATTAAACCATATATTTAAACAATAAGATAAAATGCAAATTTCTTTTTGCTCTCACTTCACTCATAGAAAGATCTTAATTGATGCTTTATTTTCTAATTGCTAAATTTTTTTTTCTCTTAATCCAAAGTTTCTCCGTGGAACCGCTAAAAATATTTAGGTAACAAGATAGTTTTGAGGGACAACCACATGCTCAGGTCTGAGTGGTATCTCCTGATTAGGTGAGCTTAAAAATCTGAAGTTTCATTTAATTTGATATTTTCTTTTATCCCAGCACTATGATACTGCCTTGTCATGTTCTTTTTTTTTTTTCCATACTTCTTGAACACATTTGATAAACTCTAGGCTTGCTACCCAAAAATGCAAACATACAAATATAATAATGTTCCTCATGAGTCAAAAATCTTAATAAAGTTTGCCAGAAACCTCCCTCGTGGCTCCTGTGACAGCTTTTCCACCTTCACCACCAGAAGCAGAGGGTGTGGAGAAGGAAGAATTGCAGATTGTTTTGCACAATTGTGTCCTGGAAGCTCAGAATCTGCTTTAATAAACTGGGTGAAACTCTCAGATAAGCACTTTAGGCATTTTTAGAACATTTGTGCAGAGTGAACAATGATAAGGGAAACTTGTCAAAACATTGTAGAATTACAAGAAAGCTCTTTTAATTTATTTTTTCTATAAGAAAAGAATTCTCTATTTTCTGCTCCTGCTTCCCCGAAAGTAAACTTACAAAGGGATCATCTTTGGGCCTTGGCCTCTCACAGTGATCCAAAATTTGCAGCTGAATTTAGAATCTTTACAAGATGTTATGATAAAATAAACATCTGACCCCCACCCAAAAAAAAAAAAAGAGAGGAAAAAAAAAAAAAGAGTTTGCTTTCCAAACAATAATAGTTAGAAAAGTGAAGAGAGGTTAGAACAAACAAATGTTCTTGTGGGCACCAAAGAACAAATTTCATCCAATTTGCAGGTACTCCAGTAAAACACAAAATTACAGATCTTCTACAAGAACTAAACAGCTCTTCACAGAGAGACTTAGCCCAAAGTATTGGTAGAACCAAAATCTCCAAGTCTGTAGAACCCAGGAAAGGATCAGCTCTAATCTCCTGCCCCTGACAGGACTATCTTTGTTCTTTTATAAAAGCTTTTGTCTTATCCTTGCCAGAATTATGCTGGCGTAGTCTATAAAGGAAATTTTTTTCTTAAGAACAGTTTTTGCCTTGTAGAAGGGTCAAGGATCTTTCCCAGGCAAAGAGCAAAACTACTGCTCTGAGAGGAAAATGTATATTTTTACGTATAGATTCACAAGTTCTACCGCAGTCAATAATAGTTTTAGAAGCACTGATGTAACAATATGTTATAAAATACTACAATATTTTAACCAAATATTAGGATATTCTAGTTTCCTGATAGTAAGTTTATAATGAATTAATTTCCCATTGAAATTCCAAAGAGGTGATTTTCTTACTCTGGAGACAGAAGAATTGGTTTGACATCTCATTTGAATTTGTCATGCCAATTTACAGGATTCCAGAACGATTCCATGGTAATTATGCATCTACCTAATATTTTCCTTTTCTAACTTTGTTACCTTGGCAATTCCTGCCTGGAACACTCTGAGTATCCTGCACTGCCGTTCTTACGGATACACTCCCAAAGAGTTTGAACCAAACCACTCTGTTTCAATAAAAATAGAATCACAGAAAAAGGGAGAGCACATGCTCATCTCTTTGCAGCTGCACCACCAGGGGAAAACTCTGTGATGAAGGGAGCAGCAGCCACCACCTTTAAAACATGCAACCCTTACCTGAAAAAGGCCCAAACACCCTTGGGAGCAAGCAAGCAAGCTCCTAAGAACTTTAAACCTGGCAGAAAGAAAATCCTGGAAGCCAAGAGCTGCCATCTCTTGGCACCTGATTCACCTGGTAAATCACGGGTGGATCTGAAATGGGCTGTCAAAATCCTCACCAGCAAACCCTGTCCTCTGTGCTGTCGTGCTCCTTTCTAGATGCTGGGTGGCACTGGTGGCATCCTGCCAGGCAGGTTCAGACCCTCTAGCCCTGCTCCCTGGGCTCACAGCTGCCCTGCCTGGCACACTGGAAGCACAATTTTGGTGTTTGCTCTGCATGATTGCTGTCTGACACGTGTATGGAATGGTCACTGGCACCTAAAACACCCCAGACACACACACACTGACCATCTAACCTAAAAACTGCAACACTGAGGTACCAGTGGGGAGCAGCCAGCTCAAACACCACTCCAGAGGGGTATTTGGTTCCATTTCTCAGTAGTTGTTCACACAGGGACTATGGTTTTGCTTGGAAGTGTTTAGACCATTGTAAAATGAAACATTCAGCATCTCTGACACGTCATGTCTGAATATAACCAGCGTGCCCGTGCCCTCCACTGCAATTCTGAGCATTCATTAACATCCACAATTCACTTGGAGGGTACAGACTGTTGTGTTTTACTATTGTCTGCCTTTCAAGTGAGTAGATAGAATACAACAGGTGGTTTTTTGGTCCATTTCCCCATTAATATACTTCTTTCTCCTATAGCTGTACTATTTAAACATTATTTTACTGTGTTACCTGCTGCTTTACCATGAAATCAGTTTATGCCTCTACTGGCCTGAGGTCTCAGCAATTGTAGTACCTCCAGCTAAAAAGAAACCTGCCAGAAGGAAAGGAAAAGGAGGCATTTTCTCCTCTTCAATTAGGAAGATTCTTTTGCTGCATGCATTGAAGCAATAACATTGTATGGGTAGAAGCAGTCTCAGCCTCTCTCCCTGGCAGAGCTTTGTTTCACCTTTTCTCCAGTTCCAGTCAATGCCTCTATCACTGTACAAAACCTTTTCAGTAGACAAGATATTCTCTTCCTATTAGAGACTTTTCTCCAGCTTTCTTTTATCACTCCCTCTCACTTCTCTGCCCTCAGCAGCTCACTACCTGTTCTGTCCAGGGAAGATCCAGAAACATCCTTTTGATTTAGAGCTCTTCATCACAGGATACCATAACAAATCACAGCTACCTGAGTCTATTCCACAGGAAAAAAAAAAAAAACACAAAACCCTGCTATTGCTTCAGCCTGAGAAAGCCTCTCAGAAAAAACACTGCTCCTTCCAGCTGCCTTCCCCTATTAAGGGTCTCTGACAGCTCTTACCCACTCACAGAAGTTGCAGCTCTCTGTACTTGATTTATTGGGAAGAATCTAGGCTTTAACAAGAGGTGAGATCTGAAAGTCAGGAGGGACTTTCTGTCAGTCTTTTGTTGGAAAGAAACGCAGCAATTTGAGGCATGAAATTCTGATGTGGATGTGTCTACATCTGTGCTCTTCAGAAAGCTGAAATGTTTCTTACCTCTGCTTGTTCTGTCTTTAACAACAAGCAACAGCATACACAGTAATGGTTAGTGGTCACTGCTGATTATTTAATCACAGCAGAGCTCTGAACCTGCATTGTTTGATTTAAACCCACTGCCTTCAAAAGGGATTGTAAATCCCAATCGAAATTAAAAGGGAAAGAAAAAAGATCCAACAGGTTTTCAGGTAAAAACTCACTTTTACAGAAAGTCCGACATAGCCATAGTTGTGGCAAAAGACTCCAACACTTCTTGAGTGAGTGAAAATTAAAAGTGTTTATTGAAGTGTTTTAAACAATCTTTTCATGACTATAGCCTAAGTTGTTCATTTTATGCTTCTTATGACAAAAAAAA